>PVKA01006927.1:37671-80808 GCA_004027165.1 Ctenomys sociabilis
TTTTTTTTTTTTTTTTTTTTTTTTTTTTTTTTTTTTTTTTTTTTTTTTTTTTTTTTTTTTTTTTTTTTTTTTTTTTTTTTTTTTTTTTTTTTTTTTTTTTTTTTTTTTTTTTTTTTTTTTTTTTTTTTTTTTTTTTTTTTTTACCAAATTGGTTTTGAAACCCTCCTCAGTTAGAATCGATGGACCTGCACATGGTGCTTACTGTGCAAGTCTTACTCTACACTCCAGTTTCTAAGAGAGAGCACAGTATTCAGTGAAATTATTTTTACTTCTCAATGAGGAGCAAAAGCATCTTTAAAAAACATTTTGTTTTTCAAACTGATGTTCCATTTTACTCTAGGAAAAAAAAGAACAAGGCTATTTTCAAGAAAACAATAACAAATCCTGGAGAGGCTGCAGGAATAAAGCAACTCTTCTTCATCGTGGGTGGAGTGGAGTGTACAACCCCTATGGAAATCAGAATGGAGATTTCTCAAAAACTAAAACTGCCTACTCTCCTTCTACTGACTACTCTGTCTTCTGAAAGAGTTAAAGGCATCATGTTACAGCCACACACACACACACACACACACACACACACACATGTGTTCAGCAGCACAAGTCATAATAATTAAATCTTGGAAGTGGTCTACATGTCCATCAACAGATGAAAAAAGTAAATGTATTTACACACAATGTAGCACTCGCCTGCTACCAAGAAGAAATCTGAGTCATTAGCAGGAACACGGACGCACCTTGACACCATAACGTTCAGTGAAGTTAATCAGACACACAGGCTCAAAACTCACATGACTTCTGCTATCTGAGAAACCTAATATATAAATAAAGTACAAATTAAAAGACAAACAATAGGAAAAAAAGAAAAGCTAACATAATCCCACATGGCCAAAAGTGTACCCTGATCTAGTGTAATTGTTCTATGAATTTTATGTTTTTAGTTGGGTGATAATCTGTTTATGATAATTAACTTGATAAAAGCTTTAAAAATAAATGAATAAATCTAATGCTGACAAATTCTTTTAATTTAAAAATGTGTTTTAAATAACTAGAGGCAGCTTTAAAACCATTGTGTTTTAAGTTACAGCCAATTGTGTGACAACCACGGAGCGGCACACTCTCCGTTCACATTACACATCCTGCATGCATGTTAAAGCGGAGCAGGATCTAAGCATCTTAAGTGGCAAAGCCTTCAGAGGAAGGCTGGGTGGAGACAAGGCTTTCAGAGCAGCAACAACGAGCTGGGGGCTGACATGCACTCAACAAAGCCATGCGCGTTGCACGGGTCATTCTCTCCTGGTGAGACAGGCAATTCATCACATGTTGATTTCTCATCGAGAGTTTCACATACTCGAACCAACCACGTCCTGTAAGAACTAATTATGCTACGATGTCTAATGAGGCTTACAAATCCTATCAGAAGACTGTGCCTTCATCTTTTCTGCCTTCCTCAGGAGGATTCTCGGAGCCCCGAGAAGGCTGTGGTCCACGGCATCTTACAATGATGGGTGCTTGTTCTTGAACATGCATTAACCACTTTATTCAGAATACAAACCAACATTTTTCCAGCTGTTGAGTTACCTTCACAAGCCTCCTTTTAGAATCAGTTTACCATGTTTAAAACACAAACATCCAGCATTTGACAGAATCTTTAAGATGGAATTATACAACTTCAAGCAAGAGAAGCAGATGCTAATAATTCTCTGTATCCTTGCTCTAGAGTACAGATCTCAAACTCTGCACTTACACTTGGAAAGGGGGTATTTAAGCGTGCCAGACTGGAGAAATGTCCTAGGTGCTAGACGAGTGGTTTTGTTGTGCCTTAACAGCATGAATTGTTTGCTGGCATCTCTGTTAATACATTACCTGCTCCAGAGCTGTGACTGATTTTGTCTCCCCTCCTCACAGCATGCATCTCCCTCTTCCACCAGTTCACGTCCACATGTCTCCCCTTCCAAGCTCAATTTATATTTCATTTTCCCTGAAAGCCAGCATCACACCTATCTCAGCCCCTCACTCTCTCCCAGTAGTACCTTCTGAATTAAGTGTGGGACCGGTATCAACTCTTGTTACATGTTATATTTGATCTCCCTCACTGGCCTTCTTGCCCACGCACAGGAGCAGTAAGCGTCTCTGAAATAAGTGAATAAAATGCAGTCTCAAGTAGGCAGAGAGTTCATATCAGTATTTCACTGGGCTACATTGATCTAAACTTTTTTTTTTTGTACCAGGAATCAAACTTAAGACCTTACACTTGCCAGGCAGGCATTTGTGCCACTGAGCTGTATTCCCAGACCAGCTTCTCCTTTTTTTTACACATCAAGAATAAGACTTTTAAAAATTAAATATCTCTAAACATGACAAATTTTTAATTTCATTTACTGATGTGCAATAAAAATCTGTTTTGTTGTTTCAAAAAATAATAACAATGTTTGGGATGAGTTTTCCTGGAAAAGAAATTGAAGAAAGAGGGGGACTGAGAGAAAAAAAAAGAAGGGAAGGGAAGGGGAGGGGAGGGGAAAGGAAGGGAAGGGAAGGGAGGGAGGGAGGGAGGGAGGGAGGGAGAAACAAGAAGGAGATTCACTATGAACCAAAAAAAGTAATATGCTGAAAACTGTTAGAAGATATCTTTTATAAATAATTAGCCATTCATCTTATCTCTGTTTTCGATCTCACAGAAATTTTTCCATTCTTTCTCCCATAGAAAAACAATCTGTTTGTTAAGCTATCTACAAGCCTATCATCAGGGTTCCCTAAAATACATTACATGGTAGCCTCCAAACACCACCACTAAAGCTCTTTGCTGAACAAGAATGACAAAGAGAGATGAATATAAACGCCATCTTTTTTGGACGCTTAAATTTCCTACTTTCTTTTTCAGGGGGGTGGGGTGCAGTCTTGAACTCAAGACTTCACACTTGCCAGACAGGTGCTGTGCCAATGAACAACATCTCCAGTTCCTTCCTTTTTTTCTGACTGAACAAAGTTGAAAAGAAGTTAGCCCAGAAGTTATCAATAGCTATGAAAACAGAATTTCCAGTGGAATGCTTCCCATTTGTGATGTCTGCAAACACTGCCGCACATCCAGAACTTTCCAGTGAGTGGTCAGCAGAAGAGGGTGTTACTTCAGAAATTAATATAGTTCAGTTCTATAATCCAGTGGAATCTAATATTAAGCCCCACACAGGTGTGTCACAAAATCTTGGGTTCCATGACGACCTATATGCACAGTAGTAGTGGCTTCAAGCTGCAGCCATGCTTACCAAATTCCCTGTGGCACCCGTGTCTTGCCCACAGACTAGAGGATCGCAGTGGGCATCTGACAAGGGATTTGCTTCCTGCCAGGATAGAACAATCTCACCACTGTTACTCAAAAATGCCTCAAAGTCATTAGGGCAAATTATTCAGAAAGCAAACATCTGCATGTTTGACCACACTAAGCATGAGACACGGGACCATGATAAATCACTTAAAACATGAAATCCAAAGCATCCACGAGGTGACATGTTTGCAAAATCATATCTGCTTAAATTTCCAGGTATTTTTCTATTATGATGTCACCTATTTTGCTGTTTCAAATCCAGCACAAGAGAAGGTGACAAAGGACTGGGAACAGAGGCCAGCTTCTCGGCTGTGATCTCCAAACATCACTTCTCAGGTCCCTAACACAGCAAATGAAAGCCACCCACTGCTGTCTTCAACTTCACCATTTGACTAAGAATTAGTGGGTTACAAAATCTGTGGGAAGAGAAATGACTGTTTTGGTTGTAGAATTTAACCTCCAGAGTTAGGCCAGAGCTTTTGAGGTTTTGAGAGAATTTCTTCATGAGGGATTGTACTCATAGGATTTGGTTCTACCACTAATTTGCCTGTGTGGATTTGTATAACCTTTTGTCAGATCTGGGCTCCAGTTTTCTCTTTTTAAAAATAAATGTGTTGTAATAGGACTGCTAGATTCTTTCCTCCCCTAGAGGTTTTTGTTTCTAGGACACAAAATTTTGTTCACATTTGAACACACACTTCATACGAGGGCTGGAGTCAACCATCACGTAGACCCCTGGAATAGGAGTAAAGAATATAAATTATTTAACGTGTTGCATCATGCTTTCTGGTTTGGCTTTGTTTGGTCTTGTTTCCCTGGGAAACTCATGGAGAACACTATGAAACATGACAAACTCTTCATCGATATCAGGAGCTCTTGTCCATGGTAAGGACCTTTTTGCCCTTGCTCTGCCTTTCCCAGATATTAGCCTCATGAAAAGTCACACCTTGTCACAGTGTTTCCTACTCATAATGGTAAGGAAATATTCTCCTGAAAATAATCTTACTCTCCACAACTGGCATTGCAGGACAGATTCATATGACTTGGTAAGACATATCTGTTTTGGCTTGTGTCTAGATGTCCCCCCCCAGAGCCTCATGTAGGTGGGGTTTTGTCAGAGGTGGCAGGGTCTATGGTGTAGGTTGCTAGGATCAAGGGTGTGTGATTACTGAACTAGTCCACTAATTGGTTTGGCATAGTTCTGGGTAGGTAGCATAGTTATAATACAAAGGGACAGAAGGGCTGTCACTGGCCATCTTGTCCCTTGCTTGCTGCTTGCTGCCTTCTGCCTCCCTGCTCTGTGATGCCCCTCTGCCAAGCCACCTTCCCTTGGTGCAAGTACCAACTAAGAACTGAAATCTCCATAAACTGTGAGCTATAATAAATCTTTCCTCCTTTAACTCTGCATGTCAGGCATTTTGTCCCAGCAACAAGCAAAGTAACTAAGCAATGTCTCTGCAAATCTGCCACATAAGGCCAGTAGGGGTCTTGTTATCCCTAGAAGGTTTTGGGGGCTGGGAAGATGGCTCAGTAGAATAAGCACTTCCCTGGCAAGCGCAAGGGTCTGAGTTCAATCCCTGGTTCTGCCAAAAAAAAAAAAAAAAAAAAAAAAAAAATCTAGTAGTCCCTAGAAGGTTTTGATTAATATGTTTGTAAGGAGCAAGTAAAATCATCAAAAACCCTGCAAAAGTATTTTGCATTTAAAATCATGTTTTCAAATTCTTTTACTCTCCTCCAAGTTGCAAGAGTTATTCAAAAGAATACCTACCACACAAATGAAGAAAAATGTAGGGTTTCTCTTAATCTAAATTATTGTGCCAATTTATGCCAATAACTGGCATAAACTGATATTTAGATAACACTTTATATTTCACAAGTCCTTTTAATATGAAAGTGTCATGTTACCTTTGCTGAATTTTAAAAATGTGCTTACATTAAAATCTGCCCCCTTAAGACTTCTTCACTACAGCAGTCATAAATCAAGACTGGTTCACTCAGCCAAACACATTCATCTGATTGAACTGTTTGGTTACCCTAATACACAGATTTCTCCACGCCAACATAATCACATGAACCCAAGGACAAGTAGTAACTTTGGGAATCACTGACCTGTGGAAATAAAATGGAACATTCTAGGCAGAATCCAGGCAACTTGCTACATTTTCCACATTTGGGCATGTTCGATAAAATGTATTTGGCTAAAAGTTCAACTCATAATGATTTTCCACAAATAGATTTGTTATGTAACTGATCGATCAAGTAAAGCTGTATAATTTATGGACCTGCACTGGATTGCCTGTATTAACATGAGACATGACTTTTCTAATTGAGGTCCACACAAATAACTTTTACTGTTTATGCATCACACAAATTAACCAAAATGAACATTGCTAAGGTACTCATGGGTCCACTAGCATCAATGAAGCACATTTAATTTTACATTACTTCCAGCCATTATTTTTATCTCTGACTGCTACCTCTTGAATTTTGACATATCAAGGGCAATATTCCCTAACACACACAGCCAACAACTTAGTCAACTTCCCAAGGCTGCTCCCCACAATTCCTGGCACAAAGTGGGCACTCTGTAAATATCATCAACTTTAGCAGAAGATAAAGAAGCGTAGGGCATCCAAAGTCATAAAGGCCATTTGACGAATTCCATGTTCTGTCACACTGAGCAGGAGTTTGCAATGCAACATGAATAAAACAATTTGGCCATTGTACACTCCCACATGTGCTGAAGAAATATGCGGATACATAATACTCAGAAAAACTGGTCAACTATGAAAGCAAAACTCCCGACAAGTTTTATTTGAAGAGGGGTAAGTAATTAACATCAAAAGGTAAGGCTTTCAAAATTATTTTCTGAGACCTAAGTAGGTATTATAGTGAACTGGCATTTCTGTGAAGTTTCCAACTCTGAACAAAGGGAGATAGTTCATAGGGAAAATTTGGAAAGTACTCAGTTAAGATGCATTTAAAATATGCAGTGATTAGCATAACTAGTGGCCAGCTAATGGAGAAAGTCTGGTCTCCAGAGGGAGAAATATTTGTAGATAAGGCCACTGCTGGTAGGAGGCTAGGAGAGAGCTGGCCGTCTCTCCTCCAAGTGCTGCTTGCTGCTCTTGTCAAAGGTCACTGTACCTAAATACAGTGCATGGCCATCAGCGAGGATACACTGTGTCACCTTCAGGAAAGAGATGTGCCTTGAGATCACAATTTAAAGTGAAGTAAGCCAGGCATGTAACCTTAAATATTGCCTACCTTCTCGTATAAAAGAAACCCAAAGCATAAACAATTTTAAAAGCTAAAGAAAAGAGAAACAATAGGAAATAGGGAGATAGATTTTTATAAATTGAAAGGTGATCTTGTGATGCAGGGAGTGGGGTGGCAAATGAGGGGAAGGAGAACAAAAAAATTGAGGTGTGTTATAGACAGGTACACTCCTCACAATGAATGCAATCAACACGTACTACAAACATATATATATATATATATATATATATATATATATATATATCATGTACAAATGAAAATATTTTAAACATCAAAGTATAAATAAAAAGCAAAATAAAAGATAATAGGAACAGAACTTTTACAAAAGGGAAGGTGACCAAAAGATTGGATAAGGGGTTAAAAACATTAAGATGCTGTTATGTACAATGAATGTGTCATTACATTTTGAAAATATGTATGGTAATAAGGAAAACACTGCTAAAATAATATAGTGCCTGACAAATAAATATATGAAAAAGGTTCCTCATCACTGGTCATTTGAGAAATGCAAATTAAAACAACACTGAGCTTCCATCTCACCCCAGAAAGAATGGCTAACCATAAAAAAAAATCAACCAATAATAAATGCCAGTGGGGCTGTGGGGAAAAAAAGAACCCTTCTCCTCTGTTGGTTGGAGTATAGACTGACACACGCATTGTGAAGTCGGTGTGGAGATTCTTCAAAAATCTAGGGTTATAAGTCCATTTGACCCAGCTATTCCTCTTCTGGGTAATTTTCCAGAAGAATTTAAAACATCATACCACAGCGATATATATATATATATATATATATATATATATATATATATATATATACCCACCCATGTTGATAGCAGCACAATTTGTCATTGCTAGATCTTGGAAACAACCCAAATGCCCATCAGCTAAAGGATGGATAAAAACAGATGTGGTAATTTTATACAAAGGAGCATTTTAGCTATAAAGAAAGATAAACTCAAGGCCTTTTATCTGTAAATGGATACAACTAGAGACCATACTCATAAGGGAAATAAACCAGACTCACATGCGTAAACATCATATTGTCTCCCTAGTATGAGAAACTGAAAGAGTAAATAAAATACAAAAGGCATAATAGATATTACAGGTTTTTTGCTTTTTGTGGAACCAGGGATTGAACTCACGGCCTTGTACTTGCCAGGGAAGCACTTATTCTACTGAGCCATCGCTCTGACAATATTATAAAAGGCAAAGAAACTACTCAAAAGGAAAAAATAGCTGGAAAGTCAGTAATGGTACTAATTTCTATTAGTTCATTGAAAGGAACAGTTAAGAGTTTATATTGTCTGACCAATTTTTACATGCCTATATCTGATAACCTCAGCAACTACTTTAAAGACAACAACAAGAAATATAATAACCACCGTTAATTTCCTATCATCTTATTTTGAAGTTTTGTATAATTTTTGTTTTTGTATCCTCTCTGAAACTAAAAAGATCTAGACAAGATAAAGGAGAAGATATTTCAGATTATGTAACTGGCCTCCCTAATTAATGTCTTACAATGATGCATATCATAAATCCTACCTCTGAGATCAGATGAATTATCCATTAATAATAGCAGCAAATAAAAGTCCATTTATTATTTTTTAATTTTTTATTTCTCACTGCACTCAGCACTTGGCCAACATTGTCCTTTGAAATCTCATGCGTTTAGTTTGTACTTACCCTAGAGGCTTAGAGAGAACTGTTTCATAAACTTTTGGCCTATGACACAAAATATGAGGGGCTAAATGTTCTCACATATTTGTCACCACCAAAAAAAAAAAAAAAAACTTAACTCTAAAACAGGTCCCAGTTCCTTGTAAACATAAACTCAATATTTTAATATATTTTAATTTATCACTCTTAAAATACTAATTTACCAATGAAAAAATATAAACATGCGGACATTTGAAATTAAGCAGAAAAAAGCATTTAAAATTCCATTATCATGCAGCAGTGAGGCATGGGTCAGTCAAGAATAAATTCACACTGGAGAATATAGGACTATTTGCCTTAGAAGTACTCATTATGCTTGATTTACTTGGGAGGTAATAACACATTTCTTTGTACTGGGTTAAAACACTAAATCAAGTAGACTTACTCAGCTCTGTTGCCTTTACTTACGTGACTGTAAAATATGGCGTCTCTTTTTTCTAAAGGGCATGCTGGATGTGCTCTTAATCAAGGACAGTTGCCCTGCCATTACAGAATGACAGACTAAATTCGATTTACTTCAAAGACTGAAAAAGCTCGAGAGTGCCAAAAAGAATCTGTCAACTGATTATTCATTTGGGCTCTATTTTGAGATCTCCTTAGAGTAAATTTACCCCGTGCATCTTGAAATATAAAGAACAGTTTGCAATACTTCCCTATATTATTCATAGTGCAATGCATGTCCTGATTATGTGTCATTTGTTCTCCCTGGACAACAGGAAAATTATTTTTGAGCTTTCAATTATGCCCTACTTTTCTTCGGAAACAGAATTACTTTAAAGACAATCACAACCTCTGGGAATATAATAATAAAAACATTATAAAATCAATATTATTATTTTCCTAAAAAATATGTTAGTGTGATCTGATACTCTCAGAGCTAAAATGCTATTGGTTGTCCATTTTTATTGAATCCAGGTTGAACTTTAAAATTCCCATCTGCATAATAATGAAATACAGTAAAGAGACTGTTATGTTAATGTTTGCATGTGTTTGATCTTTCAAGTCAAAAGTTTATAAATCCCACAGAGATGTCAGCATATAATTTATCTTCTCTAGTGAGAAGGAGAAAGGAAGAAAGAAAGAGGAGGAAGGAAGGGAAGGAAATATGATCAAAACTACAGATCTCTCAAACTTAAAGTGTTTCTCTTCTAAAATCATAAAAGAATATTTTTCAGAAAAATATTTCTCCTTTCTCTTAGTCCCTTAATGTTTAGACCTGCTTGATATATTCATATGTCAATAAAGAATGTCTCCCCTAAGCCAATGTCCCCCTCAAATCTGCCCCTGGGCCAGTTTTCTTTGACCCAAGGACCATGGCCCCCACTTTTCCACTGCCTTGCTACCTCAGCTGGCAATCTTGCCAGGTTACATTGCTATTGTTTTTTATAGCAATGGGAATTGAACCCAGGATGTTCCCACAAAGCTATGTTCCCAGCCATTTCTTTATTCTTTCCTTTGAGACAGGTCTTGTGAGTTGTTAAAATGCCCAGGATGGAGTGGAACTGGAGACCCTGCTGCCTCAGCCTCCTAGGAGGTTGGACAATTCTAGGTGTGTGCCACCATACCCAGCTTTGTGCAGCTCTTAATATTTCCTTTCTCATATATCCAGTCTGCAGAGTTTTCATTTTCCATCCCTTTGTCACTGCTTTAGGTCAGTAAATCATTTATCAATGGAATCACTCTGTTACCTCAATAGTTTCCTGCTTCTACCCTTGTTCTACTTCCATCCATTCTCTGCATTGTAACCAGACTTTTCCACAGCTCAGAAATATTTAGAGCCCTCCCTAAAATCTTCATCATAAAAGCCAAGTTCTTTAAGGTGTTATAGATCTGGGGCCAGGGAGATGGCTCAGTAGAACAAGCATTTTCCCTGGCAAGAGCCAGGGCCTGAGTTCAATCCCTGGTTCTACCAAAAAAAAGAAAGAAAGAAAAAAAAAGTTATGGATCTGACTCCCCCTTATTCTGGTCTCTAGAATCTCATCTTCATTTTTCTTCTTGCGATTTCTTCTGAATTTTGATTAATACTCAAGCTTGGACATGGATCACCTATCTCCTCTCTCACTACTTATGTTACTCTTCCAAGCCTTGCCCAGGCGACAGTGTTAAAAGCTGCTATGGACTTAGAGTCAGCATACAATTCTCATCCTTATTGAATTGTCTTTTTAGTGATTGGTTTCTTTCAACTCACGATGGGCTTATAGTGGACATACGTAATATTTTGTGTGTTCGTCCCTCATACTCCTGCCAGTGTCTCTATATAGTAGGCAGTCATGATTGATCACTGAATAAATGAACAGTAAAACCCTCCACATATGTAATGTTATTGGTTTCTATAAACATTCATTTCATTTATCCGACAAATATTTATTCAGCACTACACGCCAGCCCCAAATACGTCATTTAAATAAAAACGTGCAATATTACTGATGTGCACACAGGAATGCTTCGGTGAGTCTCCATAAATGGCCATCTGCAGTAATCTACCCAATTACTGTTAAACATTGCTCTGTTTTGTTCTCATTACTAGTCTGTCAGTTCTGGTATAGTTATTTTCTTACATGCTTGGTTTTCTTATGAAATGGCCCAAGCACTGAATCTACTGGAAATGATCTGTAGGTAAGGAGGAACGAAAAGAACAGATGCAAAGGGCCACAGGAGCAATAGCCGCCAAAAACCAGGAGATGGCTTAGCAGGCAAGGGTAAGATGGTGTCCACACTATGGGTAGCCCGAGCTACCCACAGATATGCATATAAGGAAATGGAGAATAATCATTGCTAATGGCAGAAATGCATAGTGGTTGCTCGGTAAAGTACAAATAGATTACTCTTACGAAGAAGGTACACACACACACACACACACACAGCTCTCTGTGGCTTGTCCATGTTGGATCCATAAGATATTATGCGATGTGACAGAAACTTACTTTCATTCCATGTGTGCCATGCATAAGAGCAGCCCTGCGCACTTCCCTGACTGGCCGCGGCGCTTCCCATGGTTAGAGCATCGGTAGATCTCTGCCCTTGCTGTCATATCATCTTCATTCCCTCCGGATAGTCACCACTTCCACTGACATCACCTCTAATGACGCTCACTTCCTTATTCTTCCCATGAATTTTCTTTACTTTTGTTTTGTTTTTTACTGTAACAGCTTCATGTCTTATTTAGCTTCTGACTCTGCTTGTGCTTTCAACACTTTCATCACGATTTTCTGCTCTTCAATAAGGAAAGTGCGCTTGCTCCTGCCACAGACACACTTGGCCACCATCAGCCCTGGTGACGTGCTTCTTCGTTTTAGACAATCTCTTAAGAACTTTAGGCCACACAGCTTGAACCCCTTGAAGTCTGCCTGGGCACACACCATATGCAGATTTGGGAGCCTTCCCAACCTTCTTGGTATAGAGATAAACAATCCTATTCCCTGAGGTTCAGGACAGTCTAGTTTTGTTAGAGGCAGTATTGTAGGAAAGCCTAGGACGGTATGTCAGGCGCTGGACCATTATGAAAGCCTCTAGACACGGTACTCAGAAGAGGGAAAAGGAAGTACTTGCCAGTTCAAAGGTCAAATACTTCTTCCACTTTCTTTACTTTTGTAGGTACCTTTACTCCTACCATGTCTAACTTTCAATACAAACATATGCTTTAGACCACAGACAGCAATAATACAGAAAATGTATAAATGCAAAATACCTCACATTTACAACTTGCAGTCAATACTCAAAGAAGTCTGTTTTCATGGTCAACAACCTAGTATAATACTCAGTAGAATGTTTTCCTTGTCATTTTGGCAAAAATAATATACCTACGTCTAACTGCACTAATTGTATATCCTGAAGAAATGAACATCTGAATAACCAAGTCTTGCCTCCTTTCTATATAAAGCTTCCAATGCTTAAAATGAGAATTTTTATGCTCCTCTTCTTATAAAACTTATTTCTGACTTAATGTTTTGATAGTCTAAACTAGATGGAAAAGTTCTATCAGTTTTTTCAAATGTTACTAAACACATAGGTCATGTTCTATCTAGAGAGCCAAAAAGGGTATCCTAACAATTTAATTTTATCCTAAATTCTTCCTTAAAAAGAATCATCAATAAGAGTGCATATAACTTCCATTGAACACTGATATTTTAAAATGTCAGTCTTACTGAAAGATGTCCTTGCTATTTTAATAACATTCAATTTTAGTTAATCAGGGGATCAAATGTTAAAACCCATCCTTGATAAGGTGTTTCCTTCTCCTTGGGCTGGAAGCCAATATAGTTTAGCTTGTTTATCCCTTACTATAATAAAAGATCAATCCTTCCATGGTATACAGGTATCACATAGAACCCTGAGTTCATTAGTCAGCACACTTTATGTGACACTGAAAGACCTTTATAGGTTGCCCTGCTTTTAGAATTTAGATTCAGTAATATCTCAATAGCTTTCCTTTTTCAGTTGAGTTTGTCCTTGAAGTTCTCTCTGTGGTTGCAGAAAAAATATCCTCAACTTTCAGGAAATTTAATTTTAGACTTCATCCATCTGCAGTTTGATAAAATGCTCCTAAACTAACCAACCACTTAGGGGGTCCTATGTCACCTCTCCTCAACTGAGATTACAAAAGATTACTCTGGAAGATACCTAGGACTTAAAAGTTTGGTGCTACTTTAGTGATATGAGATGCTAGCAGTACAGATGGCTTGAGCACTTGATTTCTGCCCATTCTGTCTATCTTCTCCTATGATCTTACTGGAGACCTTGTTATACTATAAATCACATCACAACTCATATGAGTAAATTCTTTATTTTGCTTGCTCTGACCCTTAAAATGATAAAATTTTTCTGTACTTTAATGTACATATTCTGTACTACAGCCATTGTTCTTTACAGCATTATAAGCACAGTTGAAGATGTACAGATCTAAGTTACACACAGTCTTCTTTCTTCCTTCTTAGTTTTCACTTATTCCATTGGACAAAAGAGTTAACATCATTTCTACACCATTCTGTTGCTAAAGAGGTTAAACCCACTTCATCAGAAGTTCTTTGGACAGTGCAGGGTATATAGCATTGCTCTGAAAGTTAGCTATGCTTGTTTGCCCTCAACTTCACTTTTCCTTTTCCTTTGAATTGTATGACCCCAAACTTTATTATCTGTCCAACAGTTTAACACCATAAAATCAGATAAGGATCTTCAGACAGAAGGCTGAAAAGGCATAAGCTTTGCAATTCAGCATCTGGGGCCTGCCACTTAATGGATTTATTTGCTGTAAGATTTGGGATATATATATATATATATATATATATATATATATATATATATATATATATATATATATATATAATTTTAATGTTCATTTTCCTCCTAATAAGAAATGAGTTTATAACTATTCACCCTATTGGGAAAGTTACATGACATAATAAGCAACTGCAGAAAAACAAGTATAAAGCCTACATGTTCTTTTTTTTCAGCTCCTTCTGCCTGGGCCCCTGATGAAATCCATCTGTAGCCTCCACACCCCCAACTTCAGAACAGGGGGCCCTGCTTTCTTCTTGGGCTTCCAACTAGTATGACTCACAGTGAGGTCACCTTCAGGAAATGCTTCTGCCAGCTGCCCCATCTCACCAGCCACTTGGTACCAGACTTCCACCTCAAGTAGAGCCATGGATATCCAGTAATTAAGCTGCTCCCAAACAACCATTTCATTCTCCTCTTCATGATGGCACTGACCAGGATAGATCTTTACTCCTGCACTTGGCCTGTGCGATTGAACTACAGTCCCCTGGCAACAGAAGGATGAGGCTGTGGGTATGGACACTCTGATGACTCTACTTCTCTTCTTCGGTCTGAAGCTGGGCTCTCTGGGCCACAGTGAGTGGATGCTTAGCCCCTCCTTGCATGGTTCCCAAGTACTAACAGCTGCTAGAAATTCCCACTACTGTACTCTCCTGACCAAAACAAAAACTCCAGTGCCCACTCTTTCCTACAGGAAGGAAGAGGTAATGATGTGATAGTTATGTCACAGTGACATCCCCTCTCTGCTCCCGATCCCTTTTCATAGGTCCAACACATTCCAAATGTCCTCATGTGCTTCATATTAACATTCGAGGACACAAAGTCCCCAGGTACCTGTGAGGGCACGAAATCTTTGGAACAATTCCATAATTTAAATTTCAATAATTTTAATTTACAAAGTTTTCCTTCAATTTCAGGCAGTTAGTATAAAGATCTATATCATGGCTAAATCTCATTAAAATGATCTTTCCCAACAGATGTGGTGGTACACGTCTACAACCCCAGCTCCAGAGAGGCTGACACAGGTGGCTGCAAGTTCAAGGCCATCATGAACTAAATAGTGAGATCCTGTCTCCAAAATCAAAAATATCATTCCTGTAAGTATACTCTATAGTAGAACTGCAATAGTGTGACTTAAATATTTGAATATTGAAAATTCAGGGGAAAAATAAAAGGACATTATAACACACAAAAAAATATGAAACAACATTTTGGGGAAAAAGAGAAAACACATATTTATGTATACATACACATCAAACCACAAGAGTAGAACTCCAAACACAAGTTTTCTCAAACAAAACGTGCTCCAAAATGAGTAACAAAAAATAAATACAGAAGCAAACCTCTAATGAAGTTATAGAATGGATCATAGTCTGACAGTTGTGACATTAAAGATAGCTTTCCTATTTTTCCTTTTATATGAAAAAGAAAATTTTTGAATCCACTTTATTACTCTGCTTGGTCAAATTCCTGACCTATCCACTCTATGGTCATAATTGAGCTCAAAGAGAAAAGGAAAGAAAAAAAAAAACCCTTTGAACTCTTCAGCCTTTTGTCTATACATTTCACCCTAATATCTTGCCAGATGTGTTTTTCACTCTGAATTTTCTATGAAAATGCATGTGCTTTCATGCAGAGAAAAACGGCTTCTCCAGAACGTGTGAAACCACAAAGATCCCATTTAGAGCTCCTGTGCTTTAGTGTGCAGGGATGTCAGGGGTGGAAATCTGGTCACAATGTGCTACTTGTTGCAACACAAGTGTGCCTTGGGGCTCTGCTTCGCAGGTTGTCTTCACTTGAGAGTGTAACACACACACAGCCAGCCACAGTCACCCACGGCGGCATGAATGCCTCACTGCTGCTATTCCTTGTTTCCCTCCAGCATTCCAGTGATGCACAGGCTTATAAGCAGCCTTCGGATGAGAAAAACCACTGCAACACTGGGGTGCATCGTAAGAAATGGTGTAAGATTTCCGCAGCTCAGCTTCTGCCCAGACGGTCCATGTGACAGAGCCACAGCACACACACAGGCTACGTGACATTCATCAAAGTAGACTAGAAGTAGACCAAGGAAAATTGCAGCAATTGTCCATGCTCTAGGGCCCTGAAACGTGGCATGATGGGTAGCACGAATGAGAATCAAGGAAGGGCAATAGGAAAGGGAGTATCAGGGCAAGTAGGAGTCATGAGAGAGGGCTATCAGGCTAATGGAGCAGATTTCATGTATCCAGGAAAGTTTCATGTCATGCTGACTAGGCAATCTGTACTGGATACAGAAGAAGTAACAGTTTACAAAATCATTAGTTGACAATTTTTATACTGTTCAAGGAACTGTTTAAGATACAAATAGAATAAATTAATATTTAAGTAGTAATGGCATAAAGGAAGACTAAATGTATTTCTCAAGGGCTGGGGAGATAGCTCAATGATCTCAGCGCCTGCCGGGCAAGCACAAGGATGCAGGTTCAACCCCCAGTACCACATGCTGTGGCAGCCCAAGAAAACCAGGTGTGCCATGCAGGCCACCAAAACCAGGTGTGATGGTTCATTAGGATCACTATGAGTCCGAGCTGCATAGTGAGAACCTGCATGAGAGAGAGAGACAGAGAGAGAGAGATCGTTGATGTCCTTGCTAATTTATAAAATTGAGACTAGCTGTATACAAAACCTTTAAAGTTCTGACCTATTTATGCTTGGTACCGTCTATAGGCTGCCTCAGAAAACTTGTCTAAATTTGATCAGGAAGACAAATCTATGATAAATCTGCAAACACAAAACAGCAACTGAATGTTTAGAATCAGTAACACAGGTATTGTCTCTGTGGTAACAGGGATGTGATACAGAAAGGAAATCTGTGGTCAGTATGTGCATGAGTAGCTGGACAAATCTAACATCAAAAGGACGTGGTTCTCATCTTGCACATTAAAAGTCTGAAGTACACAGCCTATGGGAAGACACATAAAGCTCTCCAGGATGAAGACATCCAGCCACCCATTACACCACTGAGTCGTTTCTGTGGAGAACACACATACAGCTTTAGCATAGGAGCTGTTGTGGGTGTCAGAGTGCTGTACCAGTTGTTAGAGAGGGAAGGACTCTCAGACCCTTAATTGTAACATTTAGATATTACAGATCTAAATATTTTATAAAGAAAAACTGAAGTAGACAAATAAAATATTAAAGACAAAGAAAGAGAAAGAAAGGTTGTACTGTGTAGCCATGCTATGGTGAAGTTAATTAAAATTTTAAAAAAGAGTATAAATTTTGGAAGAGGCCAAGGGACTGATTCATTAGCAGTGAGATATGATGTGTATATGGAAAACAGCCTGCTCATGGGGACCATTACAGGGGCGAGCAGGATGAATGAAAGGGAGAGATACTCAAGTTCAAAGTAGCAAAAAGGAGATCCTTGTTACACAGAAACAGCCCCCACCCAGAGGCTAGACAGATGCATGGCCTGCTTTAGAAACAAAGATGTGGAGGAGTAGACAGCTTTATATAGTTTAAATGAAATAAAATAATTTTGCAAATAAGCAAGGAGGAGGAAGGTGCTCAACAAAAGTTGTAGTTGTTATTTAAAAGACATACATATAATTTTAAATGTATATATATTTTAATATATATTTTAAAGAACTGCAACTTTATATTTATATTTATATAATCACTAGAAAAAAAATCCACTTTCACCCATAAGCACCTCCCGCTCAAAAGGGTCTTTTCATTTACTACTTTACTCAAAAAGAAAGGAATTGGGAATAAATCATAAAGTCAGAAACGCTTCATATAGTGGCCAGGTCATTGATTATAAATCAAGAAAACAATGCTCAGTATGATGTATTAATAATAAAAGAGCAACTTCTGATATGTGAAAAACAGCATCATGAACAAAACAATATTTTGCTTGAATCATTTGATCTTTGGAGGTGCCATTTTCTCAAATATTACTTGATATAAAAGATGTAGGCATACATTTAAAACACCACTCTCTCCAAAATCCCACATAACCATATTTAATATTTTAATTTTCTTAAGTTTTAAAACAAACCACAATTTTCTTTCCACAATGTGTCAGAGTTCAAAGAAAGACAAAAGTCATTCCAAATTACATAAGACAATTGTGTTTCAGGTTTTTCACCTCAATGTGATTTAGATAAAATTGGGTTTTGCTGAGTTCTATAATTAAAAAACAATTAATAAAACTTTTAGTAATTTGATGTAAATTAATTAGGCTACTGTTTACCCTTATATTAGTTATAATTTACCTAACTTTTTAGATTTGTTTATTGGAATAACCACTTATTCGGTCATTAAATTAGTTATTTCCATAAGATAGACTCACGGATACTTGTGTTAGCCTATAGGTTATAATCTATTACTTTTAGCATTTGCTGTCACTCAAATTTCTCCTCAAGTGTCGTCAGAGTTTCTCTGAGGTCACCACGTCCCATCTCTTTCTGAGCACTTTCTTACTCTCATCAGCCATTTGCAGGAGGCTCTGGTCCCCTCCTTTGGAAAATGACATTTAGAGACCACGATCTGGGTTCCACGAGCCACTGCTACTGAGGTATCATTGATTCCAGAAACCCAGCCAAGAAAACTATGCTTGTGTCCGCCTCTACACTGCCGTCTTTACACTGCTCTACATTTATCCATTGACAACAGCAAACTCAAACTAATATTGCTATAGACACTTCTAATGTTTTATGCAATGAAAATACTTCCCCTTGTCCTTTTCTTGCACGCAAGGCAGGGCTTAATATTACAATGTGCATTGAGCTTTTAAAACCAGTATTGCATTTTAGTCATTATAAATACTTTTTGCAAATATTTTAATTGAAATACATATCCATTCATATATATTTTACTCATATATGTGTATAAATATCATGATTAACTTCGGTATTCAGATAAGAAAGCTGAGGCCAAGGATCAGCTATCCAGTATTTGGAGCTGAGACCTGAATTAGAGACTTCCAAGTCTAAATTTCATGCTCTGACCACAACACCAGAACTGAAAGATGAGGCATTTTTATTTGTTGTCTTTTATAGATAAAAGTCTTTGAGTCTGTTTCAGTTAACATAGGAGTATGGTCTCAAGCTGCATCCACTGCAATGTATTAACTATTGCTATTCTCCTATTATTTTGTTTTGAAAGTTTTACTTTTTTCCATAAAAGTCTTTGAATTTATAAGATAAGCATCGTTCTGCCACCATTTCAGACTCTCCACATGTAGAGTGGCGCATTTTTCTTTTTCCCCTGCCACACACACGAAGGAAGCCTTTTAACTACCATCTTAGTACCATGGGAACATGCACTTCCACAGTCCTTTTCAGTGACCCTCTTCTGTCTGCTCTTAGCTGAGCACCACACTCTGTAGCTCCCTCACATTGATGTCACAGTCTGCCGGGTGACCTTCCTGGCTTTCTTCCACCACCATTTTTCACCACAAAACCTTCCACAGTTGTTTGTTCATTGAACCAAGTTACATTTTCCTTGCATCAAAAGCCCTTCAACTTAATCCCCATCCCCATGTCCCTTCCACTTTGATCCTGCCACAGTCACCAACTTTGGTGCCAAACTGAGATATCCTATGCACCAAGGCTAACTTAAACACTCTCTAAGACCAGCTCCATTCAAACACAAAAAGCAATGACAGCATGCCTAATCTAATATTGACCTCTGATTTTTCCCACTGATATTAATCTCAATTCCTGTCCAAAAGAGAAGTTATTTGAGAGAAAATAACTTCAACTCAATCATCTTCGCCATGCTCAATTTAATGCACAGTGGTTTTTTCAATTGATATTTCTTGAGCTAATACTACAATAATCTGCATTACATATATGCTTATTTATCTGAAAATATTGAAGATGCTTAATGAGCAATGAAGCATGGAAAACTTTTTTATCCAAGATAAAGAAGAGAACTAAAACAATTACTATTTTAAAAGTTCTGTTTCACACTGTAAAAAATATGAGTGAAGCCAAAAAGCATAATTATGTGAGTGTCTTGATTAGAAATCATGTTCTACTGAACATTAAAGATCATTGGAATGACTAAATTGTTCATAAGCTCTTATCCCACTTACTCTAGAAAACAACCCAGAAGGCTCCCAGAAGGTTGTGTGAAGTCCAATTATGTTAATGAAAAAGGCCCACATCTTAATTATTAAGCTTTCTTCAGTGGCAAACATTTCCATTATTGCCTTGCTACAAAATCTCTTCTGTCATTAGTGCTGCTTTCTTGTACAAAAGTCCAAAGTTCTGGAATGCCACCTGTGTTGGATGACTGGGGATGTGTTCCTTGCTTTATACACAAAGAGCCTTATGTGGCTCAATAAAGGGTCCGTAGTTAGGGGCTGTTTGTCCACTCCTGCATCCTTTGTCATCTGCCTTCTCACCCTTCACGGTGACTGTGCTTCCACAGATGGCTTTTTTCTCTTCACCCACACCAGGCTTTGATTCCCATCCCTCAGAACCTGCCCTAACACCCCAGGGTTCCTAGGTGACCGCCCAGAACTGAAGCTCCTCCTTTCCCAGGGGTGTGCTCTACTCCCAAAGGACTTGCTGCCTCCAGGTAACCTGGTCCACTTGCACTTCATTAGCTTCAGTCATTTTAGGAGGTGACATGGTTTAATTAAGCATTTTGGCCCAGTTTGAGGAGGAAGCCACAAATAAGCAAGGAGTCGGTACTATTACCCCTAGAAAAACTCCAGAAATTAATTTTTATCTCCATCAAGCTGTAGGGTGGAATTAGAAATTGATAAGTTTTCTCCAAGTGTTTACCGAGGTGCTGGACATTGCAGCACCCTGACTTTCAAAGTCAGCTGTCATTACTGTCACTGCATTTCTGTGAAATGATGAACCACACCACGATGATATTTCTTTGTGGGTTTCTAAGCCTGGTATTAGTACCTAGCAGAAAATAAGAGAACCACAAGAACCTTCCTCCTTCAAATGATTTACACCATTATGTGAAATATATAGCAACCACACAGCTTCATATAATTACTTCATTTTCTATATATATATACTGTCTTACTGACTTCCCGAAAATTTCAAGTACCACAACAAGAAGTATTTCTTCCATTATTTCATCTGCCAGGTGAGCCCTATTAAAGCATATTTATGTCACATATACAGAAATAGATAATCCTGGGTCCAACTTAATGTCACAAATGATATTTTATACTTTTTTTTTTTTTGGTGGAACCTGGGATTGAATTCAGACCCTTGCACTTGCCAGGGAAGTCCTTATTCTACTGAGCCATCTCCCTGGCCCATAACATGTTATTCTCGTTATTTGTCAAAGTTCCTTTCACTTCATGGGGTCTTTGCTTAAAGGAGGGCACTGTGTCTGAGACAATAACTCAAAATAAGTTGTGCTGAAATAAAAACTTCGAAATTCCACCAAACTACGTCATACATAGTGAAAGAAAGCAAAGATACCTCTAAAGGTAGCATAGCATCTTATAATGACAGAAAAATTCTAACAAATTTCAAGTCCTCATTTTTTTTTTGAGATAGGGTGTCACTATACAGTCCAGACGGGCCTGAACTCACTTCTGTAGTCCAAGCTGGTCTAGAACTCATGGTAAGCCTCCTCCTGCCTCAGCCTCCCAGGTGCCGGGATTAAGGTTGTGTGTGATCATCCCAGGCAAGTCCTTGTCATTTTATAGCTCTGAAAACTGAAGTCAGGTCTATTTTACCTGAAGTTACAGAAAGAATCTTAAACATGGGTCTCTTGAATTTGTTTTTATACAGATTTAGTAGCTTCTGAGAGTTTTATGGAATTATTACTCACAAAATTAGTAAACACCCCCTAAATTCAAAGATCCAATCCAAAAATGAGCATCTGAGATGAAGAGACACTTCTCATAAAGAAATACAAATGGCTCATAAATACATGAAAAAATGTTCAGCATCACTGGTCATTTGAGAAATAAAATTAAAACAACACTGAGATTCCATCTCACCCCAGAAAGAATGGCTATCATCAAGAAGTTAGCCAATAATAAATGCTGGAGAGGACATGGGGGGAAAGGAACCCTTTTCCACTGCTGATGTGAGTGTAGACTGGTAAAATTACTGTGGAAATCAGTGTAGAGATTCCAAAAAAAACTAGGATTAGAGGTCCTATGTGAGCCAGCTAGTCCCCTTCTAGGTATTTTCCCAGAAGAATTGAAAACATCATACCACAGCAATATATGTGCACCTATGTTTATAACAGCACAATTTGTCATAGCTAATCTTGGAAACAACCCAAATGGCCATCAGCCAAGGGATGGATTAAAAAGATGTACTATTTTTATACAATGGAGTACCACTCAGCTATAAAAAGGGATAAACCTGACACATTTTTTATTTTATTTTATTTTTTTGGCAGAACCGGGGATTGAACTCAGGCCCTTGCACTTGCCAGGGAAGTGTTTATTCCACTGAGTCTTCTCCCAGCCCTACCTGAGACATTTATAGAGAAATTCATTTGACTTGAGTCCATACTTATCAGTGAAATGTATCAGTCTCACGTGTGTAAACATTATATTGTCTCCCTAGTATTGGAAGCTGAAAGAATAAATAATACCCAAATTGCATAATAGATATTGTGAAATGGAAAGAAAGTGTTTAAAAAGAAAGAGAAACTGGAACAGGAGAATGGAGAAAAGAAGAAAGGGAAAAGAAAAATATATATATATACACACAGAGATAGTTAAGATAGATATACTACTAACTACTATTATCTCATTTAAAGTACAGGTATATGCCTGTATTGCTTGACCAGTTTTTCATTCCTATATCTTACATTATGAGCAACTACCTGAAAGATACCAATGTATGATGTACTGAATATTGTTACTACCCTACAATCTTGTTTTGAAATATTTTACTATTGTTTTTACTGTTTATTTTTCTTCTTTTCAAAATGTAAAAAAACAGCTTTCCATTTTGTTGTCTTCTCTTTATCATCTTAGACACACTTCAACTCCTAGTCAATGCCTTGAAAGAGTTAGAGGGGTTGGGGAGATAGCTCAATAGAATAAGTGCTTGCCTGGCAAGTGCAAGGGCCTGAGTTCAATCACTGGTTCAGTAAAAACATATCTGAAATCCACATTTGGGGCTGAGGAGATAGCTCAGTAGAATAAGCACTTGCCTCATAAGCACGTGGGCCTGAGTCCAATCCCTGGTTCCGCAAAAAAAAAAAAAAAAAAAAAAAAAAAAAAAGATAAAGAGTTGGAATGTAAACTGAAATTGAAATGCAATAGTAATAGTCAATCTTTATGTTAATAAGCAAATACACTGATTAGATCAACACATTTGTAGTAATTGTTTTACCTGGGATTGGTCAGTTTTCCACTGGTAATACAAAATACCCAACACACACAATTTAAAGATGGAAGATGGCTCATGGCTTCAGAGGTTTCAGTCTGTGGTGGGCTGATTCCAAGCAGAAATGTCACACAGGAAGGGCCTGGTGGAGAAAAACTGCCTACGCGTATGACAGCCAAGAAGCAGAGCCCAAGGAAGAGGTAGAAAGGAAGGGGCAAGAGACCACATATGGTCCCCAGGGTCACGTGCCCATGAAGGGCTGACACACCCAGAATCGTCCCTTACTAGTCTCCTGATGTCTCGCAAGCCAATCAGTTTGGCAACTAAGACACCTGTTATACCACAGTACCTCTTTTCCTTAAGTAAGATAATGATGATGGACAGTAGAAAGATGCATCTATGAGAAAAGCCAAGTTAGATATAAATGAAGCCATATGAAATAAAGTAGAAGAGCTGTATCCTCCCTAACAGAGTTGCTATTGAAAGGAGTGAGACCAATTTAGTCCATTGCTAAAAAGAACATTCCAGAATTCTGTATGGCTGAGTAATAAATCTCATTATGGTTACCCCAGAAGTTGTAGTTATCCAGGAAAAGTGTAAAAAAGGAGTTGGCACTGAGATTGAAACTATTTATCATTTGCAGAGAAATAATTTTGTGAAATAGATATCAAAATGGTGTAATGGAAAAATGAAACTATCATCTATAAGGACCTGAACAGAATTCTTAGCTTTTTTTATATTTTCACTGACTCTTGTAATATTTCTCAAAAACATTATCAGGGCTCATTCTGGTGTCAAAATATGTTGTAAATATCATTAATTTCACCCAACTGATGAATAAGGTGTCTAATAAAATTAGAAGTTTTATAATAAAGGTCACCAATATATTAATTCTGATTTTTAAAGAATTAAAACATTTAGATGAACTCAGACTCATAGAAAAGGAAAAAAATCATTGGGTTGTACATATAACTTTAGATTCTAAAATAAGTTAATCTCATAAATAGCTTTCATAAATTATCTTTTTCTTTCAAAAGTCTTCTTTAAAACTTAACCCATATAATCGGGACTATTTTTATCAAATCACACATATTTGACAGCTCTAACCCTAATCTAATAGTTAGTCTCCCACTCAGTGGCTGAAAGAGGTTCTTTATAATTATAAACAATAAAAACTCAGTGCTACGGTGCTTGGGAAAAGTGTCACTAATAGTGTAAGTCACTTACATAAAGGTAATTGTTGTAGCCAAGAAAAGGTTTGTGAAGCGAGTTACAAAAAGGGTTTAGGAGGACTGTTTAAAAAGAAAGAAATACTTTTTAAAAGGTATGGTAGGTTTTTAAATAGGTATCCCTGAACATTATTTGGACTCACATGGGAAAAACAAATCAACAGAACTTTGAAATGTTTACTTACATTAGGTATTACAACATGATAAAGAAATTCGTCCAGATAACTTCAAAAATTTGCCAGTCTGCCTTGTGCTCGTGTGGCTACTGGAAATACCAACATACTGGCGAAGAGGGCCCTGAAAGTTACATAAAGACAATCTGGTGCAGGTCCTAAAAAAAGATGATGGGATTGTCCATGTTTGTAGAATTCTAGAATGTAATACATTATCCTGGGCCATGTGCTCTTAATCACAGTGGCTTGGTCTGGAGCCCAGAAATGTCTGTGTGTACACGGTTCCTGACTAAGTGTTGCTGCTTCGTGCGCCGGGCTGCGCGAGCAGAAGGCCGAAGGGCTGGAGTGATGGGGAGCCCGCCCCCTCTCCGACCCGCACAACTCATACAGATTGCAGGAATACAAGTTCTGTGACTATAACCTTTCAAAATATCATGTCGCAGTTTCGCCTTTTGAAAGGAAGCACAGCACATTTGAAGCATCATCAAATGCTTGCGTTTGGGGGCCATTGTTAAGAAAAGGGTGACCTGGGGACGAGAACTGTGATGCCGTAAGTCTCATGATAACTAAGAAGGCTACTGAGTGACGAGTGGGCAGGACGTGCATACAGGGTAGGTGCAGGGTACATCTTGGGCAGGACTGCGTGGGAAGGTAGAAGATTTCATCACACTATTCAGAATGGTACCCAATTTAACAATTAGGATCTCTTTACTTCTGGACTATACCCACACCACTGTTGACCACAGGGGACAGAAACCAGGCAACACAATCACAGATAAGGAAGGAGTGTGAATTTATAACCTTTCTTTCTTCCTTCTTTCTTCTTCCTTCCTTCTCTCTCTCTCTCTCTCTCTCTCTCTCTCTCTCTCTCTCTCTCTCTCTCTCTCTCTCTCTCTTTCTTTCCTTTCTTCGTACTCAAGACCTCATACTTGCCAGGCAGTGCTTATGCTGCTGAGCTATATCCATAGCCCCTTTAAAACTCATTCTTATAATGCAGCTCAAAAGCTGTCCAAATAAAAAGGCACTTGACTTTCAAAAAAACAATATGTTTTTAAAAGTCTTCATGTCACTTTACAACTTGGTGAGACATCCCTTACCCTTCAATAAGTACTCTCATTGTACTAGTTATACACATGGACAAGGATCCATGGTGGAATGCTCCCCAAAAGTTCCTCTAGATCAGTGATAGAGGACCATTTAGAGCTTCTGAGGATAACGAATACCCCACTGAGACAGGCATGTCATAGGTTTGCCACCACTGCTATACAGAGTGTATCCTGCTCCCTCAGAGGTAAAAACTATATTTTAAAGCAAAACAAAGCATTGATCAGAACCCTTCACTGTGCAAATCAATGAAAAGAGCAAAGCTTTGCTTTTATTTTCTACTTAATACTATGCAAAAATCATCTTTTGTCACAATAAGTATAAACACCCAAATGCATTTTGAAGTCCTCATAAGATTATAAAAAAAGAATATTGACATAACATTTTATCACCACCAGCAGTTGGCAACAATCACCAAGTAGATATTAACTTCTCATAGCTGATTTCCCAAGAAATCTCATAAAATACTTTGGTACAATTACAACAGGATCACAATGTTAAATGTACATACTGTCCCCTAAAATGCATTATTCAGTTTATTCTCGCAGTCCTTAAATTTCTTTCAGCTACAGAAAGGCATCTTGGAGGCAAAGAAATTGAAGCATTAATACATTAAGTGATTCTATTTATAATCTTTACTATTTGTACAAAACTAAGAAATCATATACCCTTTGTCCTCAGAAATGAACTCTGGAGCCAAACAGAAAACAGTTCAAATCCCAAGTATGCCATGTACCAATTGTGTATGTTCAAGGAAGTTCCATAACTTTTTGTGTCTCTATTCCATTTTGTGAAATGAAAATAATATATAATGTATAGGACTACTATTGGGATTAAATGCTATACTGTGTGCAATCTCAGATACAAGATCCATAATATCATAATTAATAAATTATTACAAACACTTTTCAGGAAACATAAATTCAGTCATTTTTAACAGAAAATAACAGGAAGGATTTCTTAAGCATCACAATGCTAAGAAATAGTCGTATGAATTGTGTTTTATATGATTCTAATGGGCATTAAAGTCAACATGAATTTACAAATGGTTTGCTCAGCTTGCGAAATGTAGCATAAATAAATTTATTTGAATGTTCATGATGACCCTAAGTTTGAGTGGGGAAGACTATTTAAATATATGATTTATCTTCAAAGACTCAATTATTTGGAGGCTTTTTTGCCTATCCCCTAATAACTACTTATTATTCCAAATTTTTAAAATCAGAATGGGTAGGAAAAAGAAGAGGGTGATAAAGAGTTAGCATGTGTCACAGACATGTATCAAAGCCCCATGATGAATGTAACCATCAAAGACTGAAAACATGAACTAATAAAAATAAAAAATTTACAACAATAAAGCTAAAAAGCAGTATATGGTTGTGGAAAGAATATTATACTTGACCCTACTTTCTAGAGCTCTTACCACTTTGTGGGAACTCTGGTAATTCACTTAATCATTCTTTTGCCATCCTTCCCTAGTGTAAACTTACTAGATTGGAACCAGAGATTGGATATGAAAAGAAATGGCTTTAGTTAATAGGAAGAAAATAATTAGAACAGAAATTGCTGCTTCTTCCAATATAAACTAGATCAATGTACTTTTGAGCAAACATATAAATTAGTTTGTTTCAATTAATCTTACTCGTGGTCCACTTGATTACAGTTTCATTTCATTCTAGTGCTGCACGTATGACACTGTGAAGGCCTGTGTCTAGACGTCTCCCCAGTGCCTCCCTCGGCCACAAGTGGGGCTTTTCAGAGGTGGCTGGATGTGGAGTATGTGGCACTGGGATCAATTCACAGGGCAAGGCTAGGATCAAGGGCACTAGGATTATAGGTGTGAGTTCCATTCATCCTGAGCAGTCTGGATAAGGTAGAAGACAGAGAAGGCTGTGGCCATCCCTGGCTGTTGTGCTACCTTGTGCTGCCCATGGACTGTGTCCCCTCTGCCACGCCATCCTGCCTTGGAGCCAGGTGGTTATGGACTAAAACCTTTACAGACTGTGAGCTCAATGATTGTTTTCTCCTTTCTGAGTGTCAGGTATTTTGTCTCAAAAACAAGAAAAGTAACTGAGACAGAAAGACACAACAGACACTTAGTGTAATCTGTAATATCCAGATTACAGCCTCAGAAGGGCTGAACATATTATTTTAAGACAAATACTGCTTATAATAAGATTGAAATTAGACCCCTTCGTATACAAACAGCTGTGTGTGTTTTTTAAACCACACCACTGACAACACAGCATAAGGAGTTATAGTCAGGCATAAAACATGATTCAAGTTTACAAGTTATTAAAAGTAGATACACTTTATGGAGCACAAAATAATAAAACAAATATTATTTTAATTAATAGGTTCACACAAGAATACTAAAAAGAAGCATAAGTATAGGCCTGCTTAATTCAATCATTTTAATAATCAGTATCTGCATTTTGACCTTAAAAAAAACTTTCAAAAATCAGCATTATTATTTTTCTAACCTCCAAAACTAGCTTTTGTCTTCATTAGAGTAGCTACTTGAATTGGGGGTCGGGGTTTAGCAGTGACCAGGAATCAAACTCAGGACCTCACATTTTCCAAGCAGGTACTGCACCTCTGAGCTAAATTCCCAGTGGGATGCTCTAAGTACACAGTTCAATGGCAAGAAGCTTTACAAATAGACAAGAAAACAATGCACTGTGCTGTACTCTATCACCCTCACAACTGATGCATTATTCCCTTCTGGTTATAAAATGGCATCAAAAAAAAAAAAAAGGAAAAAGATGATGGATTTTAAAACTATGTTCTGGAGATGATGTTCTAGAATGCCAACAATAAACAAGTGTCCCACTGCATTTCTTCATAAATTACCATTTTGTACACCTTAAGGAATAATAAATAATGAAGTAGATTTTTCTTCACCCGAATTAAATTGGAAAATGGGTCAGGTGGGTATATAGGTACGTAGGGGATGGTGGGTAGATGTCTATCTGGAAAAAAAAGATCTGCTATAGCTCAAAGTAAGCCTTTGCCCTACTATATAAATGTCTATGTAATACTACATGCACCCACAATAAGAAAGGGAGGAGGAGAAATGGGTATTTGTAAAAAAAAAAAAAGAGGAATGGGAACAAATACTAGCTGTGCCTTCAGTTCCACAGTTTCTGCTGGTTCTAGCTTCTCAGTGCCTAGCTCTGAAGCCCAGCTGATCTGTCACATGACTACATGACTGATGAATGGTCTTGTGCTTGCTGCTAGATTCCAGCAAAAACAACATAGCAGCATCCCAGCAAATGAGCTTCTCAACAGCTACTGTCACTTTTCCATTTCAACACTACTATTTTTTCACTTTAACCAGGTATAGAAGAGGAACATCGTCACACAAAACAGGAACAAACCAGAAGAAGACCGCCACATCTTTCAGGGGTGTGCACAGAACTTCAGCTAAGTTGAAGTTGCTAGGTCATAACTGGGTGCTGAACTTCTGGCTAAGAAATACCATACTGTGTTTTGGAGAGGGAAAGGTTTTTTTTTTTTAAGGTACAAATGCAGGAAATTGCTTTATGCAGTAATATTCCACTTAGGGAATTTGAAAAAGAACCGCAGAAATTGTCAAGAAAGTAGCCAGCCCACACAAAAATGGCCACTAACTTCTGGTCTTATAAAAGAGAATTAGTGCACCTTTGAAAGCAGGTCTTTTAGAGGTCAAACAACATTAAAGTTTTTCCCAGGAAGGAAATTACTACATACTATTAATTTTATTTGTGCATCATAGTGACAATCATTTTTCTAACTAGTAGTGAATTAAGTAGTAATGCTAAAATCCCTATGCAGAAATAGCTCGACTCAGTGGGAGTTTTTGCATCTTTCCAAAAATGAGGCAAAGACAGTATCTCCGAAGTGCAAAGGTAAACATATTTATTATGAAGGGAGAGAGTGAGAGGGAGGCAGAGAGAGAGAGAGAGAGAGAGAGAGAGAGAGAGAAAGCAGTTGAGCAAATGGATTACTAAGCATATGGATCCCTGGCGTTTTCCTAATCCCAGAGCTGTGTTTAACAACAGCTTGTGTACAAACCACTATTTTTATGCTGTGCTAATATAATATGCCACTTATCATCTTCTGAAATTATTCAGTGACCTACTTTGTTAATTAAACCATTTACAGGGAACTCCTTCCTTTAAAGATCCAGACCACTGCTTAATGAGCATCTCAGTGCCATCAACTTGTAAGAACATTTATATTTCAAAGGAGAATGGTTGTGAGGGGAAGAAAGAGATGCTAATTCTATAGTTTAATGTAAAGGGAATCAATATTTCCTTCCTTTAACGTGTCCCGATTTAATTGCCGTGTTCGGAAATGTATAGGATTCATGCTAGAAAACAAAAATGATAGAATTTTACCAACACATAAATGGAGCTCATTGCACCAATATTCTTACACTGCTTTTTCACATATAACAATGTCATCTTCAGGAAAAGAGTACAGAAAACCTGTGCTTTATTCTCAACCAGACGTCTCCATCAAATACACAGTCACTGAGGAGGCTAATGAGATAGTAGTAGAGATGAGGCAGAAGGAAAATACCTCGACCTCCAGACATAAATCAGCCCCTTCCTGCTTCTATGCCCAGCCTCACAGCAGCCTGAGGGGATAAAAACACCTGCTTCTGAGACCAACAGATTTAATTGCAGAGGGGAAAGGAGAGAAACACGAGGTGAGGGCGTATTTTGCTTGGCTTGGTCAAAGCCTCCTGCTCAGGCAGGTCTTCCCAATGCAGCAAACGTAGGCACGAGCTCCGCGCTGCAACTGAGCTCGGCCTTGCTGCAGGGAGGATGCACAGAGGGAGGCGAACTTGCCTGCTCCGAGCCCTGCAGGAGGCCCTGGGGAAGGGGGAAGGCGACGCTGCCCGTACCTTTCTTTTCCTTTCCATGCGGTCTCTGGGGATTTTCCGTTGTTTTTTTCTCTCCCTCTCCAGATTTTTTTCCTTTTCATCCAGATCAGCCTCTCGAACTTTTTTAATAGAAGCGGCAGCGTGAGCCATTTTGCAGAGGAATTCAGCAAGAATGAGGCAGCCGGCGGATGGTGTCCACTGCCCAGCGATTCCGGTGGTTTCAGAGCTCCGGGGCGCTGTGCTATTCCCCACCGGATCAGTGGCTGGCAGCCAGAACCTCACAGGGTGATCCAGCGCGCCCCCGAGCCGGGCGGGGACCGCGGCGCAGCCTCCGCAGCGCGCATACTCCCGCCGGCTCGGGCCGGGCAGCGCACACCTGCACCGGCTCCGGCGAGCGTGCACCGGGCCGCGGGTGTGGACGGGCCTCCTGCTAGTGCCTGCAAAGAGCTTGGCTCAGACCCACGCCTCAGAGGGAGCTCCGGGCTTGGGGACTCCTCTAGACAGTCTGTCTTCCAACCGAGCCAGGAAGAGGCCACCTCTGGGAAACTGCTGGGGGTGGGTGGCTGCTCCGGCTCGCGACCACACCTCTCCGCAGGGCGCGGGGAAAATGGTGCAGTCTCGCTACGGCCCTGCCGCCGCCACGCGCGGCTCCGCTGTCGCGCAGGATGCGCGTCCCTGCCCTTTCCACGCGCAGCCCTCGCCTCCTCCAAGGTGCATCTGGAGAACAGAATCAGGGCTGCTGTTTTTGGCGACTAGCAAGGCTGGAGTTACTCGCGATGCAGCGGCTGGCTGGCGGGGCTGGGAGTTCACCTGCACAGCCCCACACGAGGCTGAGTGTCCCGAGCGCGCGGCAGGGCTATCCTGGGAAGGGGAGGTGGGGCTGGAGCCCAGGAAGATGGGAGAGCAGGCCCAGCCCGCAGCCCTGGGCACTGGAAGACCTGTGCACAGGTCCTGGGTACTGACTAGCAAAAGCAACGTGATGAAGTAAAAACCAGTTCACTTTTTCTGGAGGTTTCTGTCTGCACTGGGGAGGGAGGGAGCCGCCGTGAGAGAAGGGGGATGCGACTCGCTAACCCGACAACATGAAATTCTCTGATGTGCTCCAGACGCAGGCACTGCTCTGTTTCCAAAACTGTGCCTCAGTTTTGCCAAAGGCTCATTGGAGGCCAAGAATAATGGTGCTCACTTCTCAGTTATTTTCTTACCAGGAAACATGAGTAGACAAAGCGGACCAGCGGACCAGCATCCCTACACACCCATGTGCACACAAACTCGATATTTTAGGACAAAATTCTTGGCTACTATAATTGCAAGTAAAATAACCAGATGCTACCTATCCTATTAGATACAAGAATCATACTAAAATGAAAAGTGTCTTCTTAGAAAGAAGTACAGTTTTGTAGATAAGTGAAGAACACAGAGTCTCATTTCCCATACCATCTGCAGACAAAAAGACAGTAGCTCTTCTCTCAGGGAAAATACTAATTATCTATAGTGTAGGTGGGCCCTCCATGTATTATCTTATGTAACACAATTTGCATTTTTAAACTAAAATTGAATGGAAATCAGTGGATTAATATCCCACAGGCAGGTACTGCACGTTCTATGGTGATACAGAGCCTCTGACTAGATTCAACCCTTGGCTGAAAGAACAGACAGGACGCTATGGCATGGGCCAACACTGCATTGGTGACAATTCACACTGGTAGAGAAGGAAAGACAGAGAAGACAGGGAAACAGCTACACTGGCAGTGTCCTTTCTCCGGGACAATTCTGCTTCCAAAAACATAAAAATACCACATCAGCTTCCATGTCACCCGAAGCCTCCTAACTACCTCTTCCATGAGTCATTTTATCCAGAGATGCCCCAAGCCACTCAGGCATCTCGGAGCACACGTTCCCTGGGCAGATTCCTGCAGCTCCTCAACCATGGCTTTTGCCTGCTCTGACTCATGCCACATGTTTCTTCCCTGCATCCAAAGCACCGCAAGAAAATCAAAGCCATCAAAAGCCCAAGGTGGTTGCCAGGAGACAGCAAGACTGCAGCTTGGGGTGTTCCTCGTCCATCTGCACTCCATCTCCTTCTGAACACCTTCAAGCAATGTGTGTATCCGGCAAGTCTGCTTGATTTGTGGATGTCCTCCAGACCTAGCCTTCTCCAGTGGTTTTCCTGTTGGTGTGGGTGACTCAGGGGTCTTCCAGACAAACCCTCCCTTCTGCCCTTGTAAACTGGGCTCCTGAGGCCCACACATATCTCTTCTCCCTGTACAGAATTCTCAGTTGGGAAGTCCCAAGCACAGCTGCTAAAGAAAGTGAGAAACTCCTGTCAAAAAACACTTATTTCATTAGCCCTAATTAGCTAATATAGACCCGCTTATAAAATAGAACAGTGAACCGGCTTCATTATTTTGTTCTCTAATGCCAGCAAAATTTTGTATTTTTAAACTCCAATTGAGCAAGTAAAGAAAATTCCTCAGACATGGTTAACTAGGTCATAGTTTCCAGGACTCCCTCCATCTTTGTACAAATAAAAGCATTCTTCTCATGAAGAAAGGAAATAAATTAGATATTAGATGTTAGCTTGACAGACATGAGTATCACACAAAGTACTGAGTTTACCAAATCCTGAAGAACAATAATGACACTGTTTTGTTTCTATTTCTTGGTAAGATCTTTAGATGAGATGCAAAGATACTGTGCTTTTACAGATGAGAGCACTAGACAGCAAATGACCTGCTGGACAGTTTTCCTGAGGACAGCAGGAGGACTTTGGCTGAGGACTCTGAAATCAGCCCACTCAGAAAATGACCCCATGCAGAGACCCCCCAGGCCTCTACCATTCAAACCACAAAACACTCAAACAACTAAGTGTGGGTATTTTTAAATCAACTGATCATAAGCCTTTTCTAGTGTGCTATTTTCATTTATCATTTCCCCAAGCAGAGAACATATTGCTCCCGGAGAAGATGGCTAACAGCACATCATCTTTTTATGAAACTCCAGCAGATCAGACATTCCAACAGTGAAAACTTTGTCTCTCTACAACAAACTCATTCAATATTGAACTACTGATTAAGAGATCTTTAAAAGTCCTTTTTTCTCAGACTTACATTGTTCCAACTTTCCTGTGACTTCTATTGGGATTTATAAATAATCAGTATCCATTTTCCTAGGCTAGAGCAGTGTGGACTCACCAGCTGATCTCTGCACAGACAGGGCACCAGGTTCCAGTCCCAGGAGCTCACAGCCATCTAAACAATGCACCACATTAAGGGGCCTTCCCAGCAGGCCTGCGGCAGAGCTTTCATATCCTACAGGCTGAGCGCTGAGTCTAGAATAGAAGCCGGGTCCTTCTGCAAAGCATCTTTACCAACCACAGGAAAATACGTCTGCCTTCAAAGGTAGGTGCTGTCGCTCACACTAAAAGTTGACATCCAGCACAGAGATTGCCCTTTAGCGAAGGCAGGTCTCACTTTAAAGTCAGGAAGGAGATGGCCATTTGCTGTCCTCACTGTACAGCACCCCATTGATCAGAATCCGACCCTCCACAGAAGCAGGCATCAGGCAGGGCAGCGGTCGATCGCGACTGAGCTGGCCATGTGCGACCTAATCCTCCCTCTCCCTGGCCCCGCCCAGGAGAAGCGCGGTGCAAGTGAACCGAGAACAGCATCACTCCGCACAATCACAGTTCAGGTGGTGAGCCGGGAAGATGCAAGCGCACTAGAGAAGCAGTGGAAACACCACCTGATTGGGACAAGCAAATATCTATGTTCATTTCAACAATGATGCAAGAGTTCACTCCAATCAAAGTCTTAGTGTTAACGCATATGTGAGATTGTGTGAGTGTTCTGAGAAGAGTGACTGATGGTCAGAGCAAAAAAAAAAACACATCCCATCCATGAGTCCAATAGTAAATCACCCTCAATTTGTTTGACTTGAAACCAAACCCAAAACCATGTAGGCATTGCCAAAGGACTAAAGCAGAGCTTGCTAATAATATAAAGTGTGTATTTCCTTTGGATAGCAGTGTTTCTTTGAAGAGATTATTTAAAATCACAATGCCTAGAGGGTGTCTGCCTTCCACTTTTTTAAAAATTTTATTGGTACATTTTAGATATACATAATCAAATTCATCATAGGGCATTTGCACCTCCTTCCACTTCTGCCAAAAAAAAAGTGGCAGGGATACTACAATCCACGACCAAAGAGGTACCAAGAATCAAGCTCAGAAGGTTCCTGAAGTCTCAGAGAATTTCTAGCTAGTGAACATGGGAAGCCGACAAGGAGTGAAAAGCTCCCCCAGGGAGGCTGGGTTATAGAGAGAAGATAGAGCCTCACAAAGTGTGGGCTGTAAATAGTTCTTTTTCTGTCACACAGACCTCCTGGTGTTATGACAGAGGAGGGATTGCCCTGGGCTAAGAGAAGGGGACACCACGGAGAAGGGAATGCTGGAAAAAGTCACAGCTCAAAAGAAGAGGTTTCTGTGCACAGCTGTGTCTCCCTGCCTCCTACACATCTCGGCCCCAATCTCACTCCCTCACTTCAAAGCATGAACCAGGATGGACAGAGTTGAGGTGCCCCAGCCCAGTCCATGAAAACCGGATTTGCCCACATACATGGCTGGATTTGCTCATTGGCAAACTCTCTCACAGAGAATCCCACCACCGCAGCTGTTCCCCCTCTTCTTCTTATTTCTCTCTTCCTCCTCACTTTCCTTTTCCTTCTCCTTTTCTTCTTCCTGCATTGTGTGAATTTAATCCAGCGGCTCTACCACTAAAGTTACATCCCCAACCTTTCATATATTTTATTTTGAGACAGGGTTTTGCTAAATTGCCCAGGCTAATCTTGAACTTGTGATCCTCCCACCTCAGCCTCCCTAATGACTGGGATTACATGTGTATGTCACTGTCTGGGGCCAAATATAGCTTCTGCATTAAACTTTCTGTGTTCACTTTGGAATTAAAGAAACAGGTACATTCAAGAATGGAGATAGCCCCACAATGCTAAAATCTTTCTTTTTAAATTTTAGGAAAAAAATAAAAAGTAATTTTAAATTGAGGTTTAAGGGGTGGTCTTAAATTTGCCTTTGAGAATATCCTTCGTTTAAAATAAAAATTTCTTCACTGTCCTCATCCCATTGCTGTATGGCTTGCCTTCTATCTCTGGTGACATGTTTTAATCAAATAAAGATCTACAAGGCCTGAGATGAACCAGTTTTGTTTTGTTTTTTTCAGAACTGAGGATTGAACTCAGACCCTTGCACTTGCCAGGGAAGTGCTTATTCCACTGAGCCACCTCCCCGACCCCTTGAATCCGTTTTACAGGTATGAAGATGTAGTAATGAAATCACTAAAGCTCCATGGAGATGAAAGTTTTACCTGTAAGTGATTATTTTCAGAATTCCTGGGAAATCTTAGATACTTTGTACAATCTGCAATAACCATACCAATATTCATATCTTGAATGAAAAACTGCTTTGAGATCTTCAAATACTTAGTCTTAAATTTCAAACTACATTTTTGAAAAAAAAAAAAAACAACTGATTTTGATAAGAAAGCCCCCACCCCGAGTCTACTAAAACATTGAAACACAGAGGTTGACTTGATCTACTATTGAAGATTTACTCATGTTTTAAAATCTCTATATGATACCCTCTTTTGGTATTCTTTTTCTAATACCTCTGGAGTGTATTTTTTTAGCCCTTTTACTTAGGGTCAAATAAAAAGAAATGAATTTGTAAGTAAAGTGTGCAAAGCAAACCTAGACACGTTAGTCCTGAAGATTGCTAAGGATGTTTTCATAGCACCAATTAGAAGTATTATTTGGATAGTTTGATAAAACATGTTTAGACTGTTTACAAAAGTAAAATATTGTCCTTGCTTTATTAGGTAAAACTCTTTTTGTCTTAAGTTTCTTACCGAGTACAACAGACAAATGAGATCATATATATTTAGGGTATACAGCACTGCACTTTGGGATATGTTGTGAAATTATTACTACAATCATGCAATTAACATATCCATTACCTGGCATGCTCATAATAATTCTTTTTTATTTCCTAATGTATTTAGTACAGGGTCTACAGGATCTCACTACACAGATCGGACTTGTAGGGATCCTCCTGTTTTCAGACTCCCAAGCACTGGGATTACAGGCACCACATGCCACCATGCCCAGTCTCAGTGGCTGTCTCAGCAGGCCCCAGGGGCAGGGCTGGCAACATAACAATTCTTAATTTCCTCCATGTATAAACATTTTGGGCTGGGGAGATGGCTCAGTAGTATAAGCGCTTGCCTGGCAAGCACAAGGGTCCGAGTTCAATCCCCAGTTCTGCCCAAAAAACTAGTTTGAGCCTGGGCATGGTGGCACGCACCTGTAATTCCAGCTCTTGGAGGCTGTAAACAGGCTCTGATCTAGTAGTGAAACTCTGAACACCCTGTGGGCTCTTCCCTAAAATAAAAAATACAAACATTTTATAACAGCACAAGTCAAAAACTATTCTTAAACAAAAAAAAGTACTCAAAAATCTCACTGCCACAGACAGATTGAGTTAAGTGCCATTCTAGATAATTTCTTAATTTTTTTGTATATCATATATCTTTTCAAATTAAAAAATTGATATCTAGGAAAGCGCTGATTCCACTGAGCCATCTCCCTGGCCCAAAAATTGATATCTAGTAGGCAAAACTATTTTTAATCATTATTATTTATGTCACTCTACGTTTATGATGTGTATCTTAAATTTTCTTGAAATACTTTGTGTGTGCATATAAATTAGCAATGCTTAAAACTAACATATTTTAGCATGAGTGGACAATTATTCAATATGAATTATAGCCCTCTAATGGAATGTTCTTGATCAGTAAATAATTAACAAAAAATTTCATTATTTTTCAAAATTAACAAGAAGAAAATGAAATGTAATCTTCATGTAAAATCTGATACAAAACTGCCAATGATCAAACATCAAGTGAAATGATAGATGTCTAATGTCTCTAGTTATCTAGTCCAAAGTTCTTATTAAAACACAGACATAAACACTTTGGAAAATTCCAATCATCACTTCTATATTCTGTAGAATTTCTGGGCATCATATTGCACTTTGGGATATGTGCAAAAACACAAAAGACATAAAACACATTGTTTCAGTCACACAACCACTCAGAAACAGTCTCCTTGTGGCTGTATTAGGGGAGGGGGGCACTAAAGTGCTACCCTTTGGTTATTTTTTGGTTGGTGCAAATGACTACTGTATCCATAAGTACTTGGTAATTTTTATGGATCAATAAACATGACATCACTTTAATCCTTCCTCCCATCCTGGCAGATACAGAAAGAGTTTCCATGATGTTTCCATTTCTTCACTATGTTTATTAACCTACAAATACAGTCTGTTAGCCACTTGTTTTTTCAATTCAATTCAGATGTGACCACCATTTTATACCTATTCTTGCCACCTCATATTCCATAAATATAGAAACCAACATATAAAACTTTAAAAGGCTATCTTTGGAAACTACCTTTTTAGTGAAAGGCACATTTGACCCTTTTCTGTCACATGGTCTTTATATTACTACTAAGTCAGATCAATAACCAAAACTAAGCAGGCATATGCACAATGAATACTTGTAGCTATTTAAACTCACATCATCCCTGGCTACTGAAAAAAACTAAATATACCAAATGCCCATCAACTGAAGAATGGATAAAAATACAAATAACTTTTTAAAATTCACAAGTCACTAACATAATAAGCAGGAATTACTAAGCAAAATGAAAAGAAGATGGAACCACTGGAAAATAAGAAAATTGCCTATTTCTCAGTGCATGTCACTAGCAAATCTGAACTCTTCTGGGTCTGAGGGCAGAAATCAAAGAGCAATGCTTATACAAGGTGCAGAATTCAACATCAAGACATACCCACAAGCACACGAGACCTCAGAAAGAAAGGTTCTTATGCTGAAAGTAGAAAATAAGTTACTATCCCTTCAAAAGATTAATAGCCTGGCTTCAAGTGTCCAGACTTTAAGCAAAATCAGGCCTTGCACTTGGTTTAGGGTGATTCCACACCACTGCTGGCCATAAAGCCTGATTGAAGTCGATGTGTATCTTATCTGATGTGTACCTTCATCTGTGGCCTACAACTATCTGCTTAAATAATTTTTCAAGCACAAGGATCAGCTCTCCGAGACTCCCAGGCATACAGTAGAAACAACAGAACAGGGAGCTAGAGCTATAAAGATTTCAAACCCTAGAATTATGAACAAGGGGCAGAGTAGGAGACACAGTTCTGGCTCCCTAGAGTAAGTAATGCTGTTCAGCTGGGAGGTGAAGCAATGTGAACTCCCAGCACAGGTTTTCATGGCCCAGTCTACCCTTCCCCCAAGTCATTCTGCTTTGCATAAGGAGTATAAATGCTAGACAGATGAGCAGCATAACCATCAAATTGTATAGCTACACTCAATCATATATATATATCCCCTAGCACAGAGGATTGAAGCCAGGCCCTTCACATTGAGCCATACTCCCAGCCCTTTTTACTTTTATTTTGAGACAGAATCTCACATTATGTCATTAACTTGTCCACGAAGATCTTGAATGTGCATCCTTTCTGCCTCAGCCTCCCTCAGTGCTGGGATAATAGGCATGGGCCACCATACCAAGCTAAGGCAGCATATAATAATCTTAATTTTAGGCTTTACATGATAGTCCATCTTTGAATTTCTAGGTTGGTGGGCAGATTTCCTGCACATAGAGATTCAGGGATTCAGATTCATTCTGTTTGATTCACCCATTGCAGAAGTGTTCAGAAGTGGGAGGTCATTGGATAATGAGAGTCATGAGCTCGTGAATATTTTAATGTATTCATGGGTTCACAGTTCCCTAGAATCTCACACTGGTCAGCATCACACAGCACAGAAAAAGCACACCTACTCTCCTCTCAGATTCAAAGAGAGAGGTTGGGGAGATAGCTCGGTGGACTAAGCACCTGCCTGGCAAGCACAAGGACCTGAGTTCGATCCCCAGTACCACATACCATGCCAGCCCCAAAACTGGGCATAGTGGCACATGCCTATAATCTGAGCACTGGGAAGGATGAGATTGGAGGATCACCATAAGTCCAAGCTGCACAGTGAGACCCTGCATCAAATAAATAAATAAATATTTTTTAAAACAAAGCTATTTCCCTCTTATAGGGCAGCTGCGATTTGATATAATAATTTCTAGAGAGTGAACATCTGAATAGAGTCTTTGCAGTGACAACAGGAGTGACTTCCTAATTAGGGATCATGAATGATTAACTACAAGCCCTTGTTCTTGCCTGTCTAACCATCCATCCACCCACCCACCCATCCATCCACCCACCCACCCATCCATCCATCCATCCATCCATCCATCCATCATTTAACTATCTCACTATATTTTAAAACAAATTATAAGGTAGCTCCTTAACCATGTTAGAGAGTTCAGGATTTATCCAAAGGTAAATGTAAAACCACTAGAAAGAATAAATATAGATGTAAGTCTAGAAATATGACTTTTTTAATTTAATTTTTTAAAATTTTCAGTCAACATATAACTGTTCATATATATGTGATATATTTCAATACAATAGATATGATATACCTTAAGAGAGAATTGCAACATTAAACGTTCAAGAATTTAAAAAGTAACCAAAATCTAATAGATGTATAAGCATAATGGAAAAAAATACAATAGAATTTTTTCCTAAGTTATAAATCTTATACAAAAAATAAACTCAATGGCATTCACAGACACTTGGGAAGATATTCAACCCAATAACCTTTGCAAAGTAAAAATATAGGAAGAGTCCTTTTCTGTTTCAAGTTCTGTAATACACTTAGCTTTCATATGATTAAACAGAAAATTCTCTGTTTAACAATAGAGCAGAAGTTTCATCAACAAACCTTAAAAAAAGTACCCATCCCCTATAAAATGACTGATGCCCAGCTTATCCTATAAGTATAGTTTATCACCTCCTCCATATTATGTATTCATTTTTCCCTGTTAATAAAATTGCATGCTCACAAGGAGCCAGGTATGTTCATTTCCAATTTTATACCAATTTTACTTATTATCCCAATTGTAAAACTTAAGCCTATCTCATTGTTATTGCTTAAGTCGTACATGTCCCTTGAAAGCTCATGTGTTGAAGACTCAGTCCCCACTGCAGAAGTGTTCAGAAGTTGGCTCTGGCAGTGATCGAATCAGGAGAGCTCTGAGTTCAAGAATGAATGAATCCATTTACAGGTTCACGGTTCAGTGAGCTTGTTGCAAAGTGAGCATTGTCTTTGCTTCTTGACTACCATGAGGCAAGCAGCTTTGCTCCACTACACTCCTCTGCCATGATGTTTCTGCTGCATGCAGGCCTAAGTGTAATGGAGCCAGCTGACCATGGACAAAACCCTCTGAAATCATGAGCCAAGAGACATCTATTCACCTTTCAGTTGATCATCTCAGATATTTTGCCCCAGAGTTGGAAAACTAAAAAATGAAGCTACCTAATGATATATGAGTGAAAAGGTTGCTTATGATAATATAACTGCTTCATAAGGACATGATCAATATGGGTCCCTAGAAAATACATGACTGAACTATAGATACACCTGAAATAAACATGAAGATTTGGAAGGGAAAAGCTTCAAAAACTACTATTTTGCACTCAGATCATCTTGCAAGAGTCTTGCTAGTCACACTGCTACTTGCCCATAATCATAATACTTAGGAGGCTGAGGCAGGAGCATCACCAGTTCTAGGCCACCCTGATCAATTTATTAGACCTTGTCACAAAATAAAATATAATAAATAAAGAGATGAGACTATAAGCCAGTGATAAAATGCCCTGCATCTGATCCCCAGAACCACCAAAGGAAAAAATAGTGTCTTTAAATTTTGACTGCAATTGACAGATACCATGCCAGCCAATATACCAAAGCCAATAGCAACAAGTAGGTGTTTTTGTGCAAAAAACACAAGACTCAAAAAAAAAGAAAGAAAGATCCACAAGGCTACTTTCCCAAATAATGGGAAAATCTTTAAAAAAAAAAAAAAAAAAGTTTTGATCTCACATGAAATCGTTAGCAAAAGTACATCCAATGCATGTTTCAAGTTGAAATAACAAGGTTAAAGGATACTTGTGTCATATGTTATGACGATTCTTTGTATCTTTTTTATTAGTGATCTTTCTTAGATTTAGTTTTATTATGAAGCAGCGCTTCTTTGAGCAGTGGAGGATATTCAACTTAAGTTTTGAATTCCAACCTGGACCCTCTGTTGTGTGTATGACAGGCTTTCTGGGCTCTTTTTCATATATAGGGATGATATTTTGTCCACCTAACAGAACCAAGTAAATAACACATGTAAAACATCTGATAGGAGCTCGATACATAGCAACTACTATGATTATTTTGGAGAAAAAAATACAGCAGGAAAAACAACTGACTTATAAGACAGAAGCACAAGAGATAGACTGGTAATAACACAGAATAACTTTCTTACACTCCCCAAAAAAGAATGTATATCCAAGAGACTGCTGATCATTGGGGATGGGTAGCATTATTAATAAGCTCACATGTCTTAAAATTCTTTGCAATGATAAAATCGAAGGCAAGTCTGTAATACTGTGGAATGAAAATTAGTGAATGTGAAATTCACTGATAATTAGTGAACATGGATGAATGAGAAAGTGAACGTATTAGCCTCAATAACAGTATAGCTCCTCATGGTCACTTTACTTACATGGCCTCAGTATCAAACATTAGGACTGGCCTCAATCAAAATAAAAGGCCACCCTACAAAACCTTTGTTTCAAATGGAAAAACAAAACAAAGAACACTCACTAGCTGACTACCAAACGGGTAACATTCCAAATGGGAGATCTGTAATTAGTCCTTTTACAAAATAGGACTTATTACCAAGGCAAAGAAATAAATGAGCAGGAGATAGAACACTTTTTCACTCCCATAATTGATCCCTAAAATCTAACTTTAGTAAAAGAAGAAACTGGCCCAATTACAGGAATAAATATAGAAGTTCACAGTCAACTAGCCTGTTAGTGTGCACAACTAAGAAATATCGTAAAGAAAATTGTCCCCAAAACTGTCTTTTTCACTCATAGGAGCAAAGACAAAACATCACTTTTTCTCCCAGCAAAACAAAAATGAATACCACTTATAACGCCATGATAGTCAGAACTATGAGTATGGTAAAGAAAAAAATCCATAAGAGGATCATATATATCTCAGGCATCCTTCTAACTTTCTTTTTTTTTTTTTTTTTTTTTTTGTCTTTTTGAGACAAGGTTTCACTATGCAGTTCAGGCTGGCCTTAAACTCACTTTGTAGCTCAGGCTGGTCTCGAACTCACAACAATCCTCCTGCCTCAGCCTCCCGAGTGCTGGGATTACAGGCATGCGCCACCACGCCCGGCCTTCTAACTTTCTTTGCAGTGTCAGCATCAGAATTTTTACAGACAGAAAAATATTTACGGCTCTACTAGAGAAGAACTGACTTTAAATTTGGAAGAGTCCTTTTGGAGAAACCAGAGCAGACAGTCCTTCAAACCTCAGGGCCTTCTGGAAAAGGGGCCCACTCCCACCCAGACACGCCCTGTGTTGGAAAACTTCATGCTAGTCGAGTTCAGGCACCTAAATTGGTTGAATGACAATGGAGTGCCCATCTCTGACAGGTGTAGACAAAGGAAGGGGTACAGAAAGGAAGAATCATGATGTGTGTGTATGGACAGTAGAGTTGGGATAGATAACGCCGTGCTTCTACATAATTCTACAAGAGGCAAGATTTGCACTAATGGTGGTTGGACA
>PVKA01006928.1:0-18325 GCA_004027165.1 Ctenomys sociabilis
TTCGGCCAAAAAACAAAGAACCAAAAAAACCCCAAATGAATGGGTAAAGAAAATGCAGCACACATACACGATGGAGTATTACTCAGCCATAAATCATGAAACTATGTCATTTTCAGGAAAATGGAGGGAATAGGAGATCATCATGTTAGGCAAAATAAGCCACTCAGACAAGTATGGCATGTTTTCCTTAAATGTGTGGATCAAAAAATCATATCATGAGAATGGAAGGGAGACTATTGTTAGACAACAGGAAGGAAAGAGGCAGGGAGGAAGTGGTGTAAGGGAGGGCTTTTTTTTAATATATGTAGTACAGGGCCTATAGGGTCTTACTACACAGCTCAGACTCAGTGATCCTCCTGTTTTCAGTCTCCCAAGGGATTACAGCTACCATGCCCAGTCTAAGGGAGCCTAGTCTAAGGGAGGGCTAATTGGGGCCTGGATATGATAACAATATATTCATGTATGGAAATACATCAAAAATCGGGTGTGGTGGCACCTGCCTGTAATCCCAGCACTCGGGAGGCTGAGGCAGGAGGATTGTTATGAGTTCGAGACTAGGCTGAGCTACAAAGTGAGCTTAAGGCCAGCCTGAACTGCACAGTGAGACCCTGTCTCAAAAAAGACAAAAGAAAAAAAAAAAAAAAAAAAAAAAGCAGGGCGTGGTGGCGCATGCCTATAATCCCAGCACTTGGGAGGCTGAAGCAGGAGGATTGTTGTGAGTTTGAGACCAGCCTGAGCTGCAAAGTGAGCTTAAGGCCAGCTTGAACTGCACAGTGAGACCCTGTCTCAAACACACACACACACACACACACACACACACACAAAAGAAATATATCAAAACCCAATATTTTATAAGATGGGCACTAATAAAAATATACTTAAAAAGGCCGTAGAAAATATTTGCAATAGTGCCATTTTCTCTTGAAAACAATGACTTAAAGTTGACTTAAACTTGGCATGGTAGTGCACACCTATAATCCCGGCACTAAGAAAGCGGAGACAGGAGGACCGAAGTAAGCTGCAGGCTAGACTGGGATACACAGTTGGTTTCAGGCCTTCTTTAACTGGCCTGGTGAGACCCTATCTCAAAATGAAACAAAACAAAACAAAGCAAGCTGACTTAAGAAGAAAAACCAGGGCCAGGGAGATAGCTCAGTAGAATAAGTGCTTGCCTGGCAAGTGAGTTCAATCTCTGGTACCTCAAAAAAAAAAAAAAAAAAAAAAAAAAAAAAAAAAAAAAAAAAAAAAATTTTTAAAAAAAAAAAATTTTTTTTTTTTTTTGCAGAACCAGGGATTGAATTTAGGCCCATGCACTTGCACTTGGCAGGCAAGCACTTAATTCTACTGAACCCCTTGGCCCCACATAAATTATCTTAATTTAGGTGAATCATACCAAAAGTATCTCAAAGAGAAACTGGTTCATGGAATGATATAATTTATCATTTGGTGAGACACTACCTTCCAGGTAACATGCTCTGCCAACGTTTGAGAGTTCTATGTTTTGTACTATGAACTGTCAAAATCTAAGAGTTCATACAAGGAAAAAAAAAAAAAAAAGCGAGTGAGCCCTGAGTGACATGGGTCAGGGCAACAGGTGACATCATTTAATACTTATATATGCCAAGCCTCCACTGCCAAGTGTGGCCTACACAGTCTCATAAGCTTCCTACTAACTGACACCTGAAAATTCCTGTTAAATGCTCAGCTCTTTCCAAAATGCCTCTTTTAGCCAGGTGTTGTGATGAAGCCTAGGGAAAAAGCAAGGTAACAAAGGCTGAGTTCCTGGCAGGCATTTCGGGAGTGGCAAAATGCTTGTGCTAGTCAGTCCCATGGGTGTAGCCACATCCATCTCCCAGGGAAAGCACAGAACTTCTCCACCAAACCCTCAAGATGTGGTTATTTAGCGTTTCTGAATGCTGCAGGGGGGGATTCACTACCCATAAATTACCAAGGGAATCAACACAAAGGGCCCCAGAAACTCAACAGGCCTTGGGGGATATAGCTTGAAGGTCTTCACCTGAAAGTCAAAGTACGTTCCATGAAATATCTAAAAGCCAGCAAACCTAATTTTCAAGCCAATGGCTGGTGTTAGAAAAAGAAAACAAAACAAAACAATAAATTATGAAAGGGCTGGTGAGATAGTGTAACACACTAAGCGCCTACTTAGGCAAGCTCAGGAACCAGGGTTTGATCCCTGGCACCACATGCCCCACCAGCCTGGCCCTCTGAGTGTGCTGAGCCAGCCACTATGTATGGTGTGGTGGTGCATGCCTGTAATCCCCTCACTGGGGATGCTGAAAATAGGATCACTACAAGTCTGAGCTGTGTAGTTAGACCCTGTACCAAATACATTAAAAAAAAAAAAAAAAAGCAAAGCACACCTTGAGTATGGTGGCACATGCCTGTAATCTTGGCACCCACCAGGATGGATGAGTACATTGATGTAAGTTTGAGGCCAGTCTGGGTGGGTTTAAGGCCAGCCTTGAAATTCTGTTTCAAAAACTAAAAAGATAAAGATGTCTCAATAGGTCTTATCAGTAGTTCTTTATGATTCAAAAAAGATTCACTTTCTGACTGTTCCTTTATTATGAGTACCATGTCACCACACCTCCTTCTGGCCTCTAGTCCTACACCTAAATGTAGTTATGCCTGCCAGGCCTGGGGGACACAAAAGCCTCCCACGGCTTAAGCAGTACCTTAGAAACCATCCAAACCAACTTTAGAGCACAGAGCTGAAGTTATAGAGAAAAGGGCTCATGCCAAATTAGGGCCAGGTGACAAGTGACCAGGGACAAATGCCCATCTACTCCATAGTGCCATTCAGGCAGACTCCATGAGCTCCTGTCTGAGTCTGTGATTTGGAGGCTGGGGGTGAGCGCAGCCCTCCATCTAGGTGCACCAGACACCAGGCCAGGTGCTGCACACAGCAGGGGAGCAGCAGTTGCAGTGTTGCCGGAAGGGCCCACACTTTAGTGCTGGGACCATGGTGTCAGCTATACCCTACTGTACATAGCTTCCCACATGGGTGTGGCCTGGTCACTCCACCACTCTGGCCCTCACACTATCAGGACATGGCTGGCAGGATAGATGGTGTGTAAGAGATGAACAGGAGGCTGCCCCCGTGTCAGGACAGTCCAGGCCACCTGACGTCTACCATAGGGCTTTCTGTGCAACAGCTTGTCCTGAGGCAAGGAAGCAGCCGTGTGCCCCTTCCTACCTCATCTACCTCTGCACTGATCATTCTCCAGACTTGGGGAGTGAACTTAAGACCACTGGTCCCAAACTCTGCTTGGGAGTTTGGCAATGTCCGTGGCATTTACCTTTAATTCTAAAATGTTGGCACTTGATGATTTTACCATAAATCCTGAGTGCACTGATTCATATGTTTCAGATTTCAACTATCTTCAGTTATTTATTTTTTGGCGGAACCGGGGATTGAACTCAGGCCCTTGCACTTGCCAGGGAAGTACTTATTCCACTGAGCCATCTCCCTGGCTCTCCCTTCAACTATCTTCAAATGCTTCAAATGGAAGGAATCACAGGATGCTGTGTTTAGTAACTTTCAATAGGAATTAAAAAGTCTTTATGTAAGAGAAAAAAAAATGACCCTTCCAGTTAATATGCTGAATCTGCAGCCAGGCTCCCTATTGTGTTGGGGTGAAAGGTCCTGCAGATTTTGTCTTTCTTTCCTTTGGTGGCACTGGAGACTGAAGTCAGAGGTGTCACACAGAGCTATATCCCTAGGTAGTTCTGTTTTACATTTTGAGACAGAGTCTTGGTAGGTTGAAAAATGGTCCAAGCGAGTCAAAATTTGTGATTTTGGGGGCCTTAGCCTCCAAAAAAAGTACTGAGATTGTAGGTATGTGCCACAAAACCCAGCACAAATTTGTATGTATTTTTTCACAACTTTAAAAATCAATAATGGGGCTGGGTGTGGTGGCGCATGTCTGTAATCCCAGCACTAGGGAGGCTGAGGCAGGAGGATTGCTGTGAGTTCGAGACCAGCCTGAGTGACAAAATGAGCTTAAGGCCAGCCTGAACTGCATAGTGAGACCCTGTCTCAAAAAGACAAAATCAATGTTTAAAAAAAAGAAAAAAGGGTGGGTCAGTGGTGATTCTGGCTCCTCATCACAGCATTTCTGGAGTTTGGTGTGCGTGAGACAGGTGACTGAGTCCCTTCTGGAGGCAAGTTCAGCTGGGAGGCCCTGGGGTAAGGACATGGGAAAGAGCTCAAAGGTACAAATCTAGAATACACTCCACCATGGAAGCAAGGAACAATGGGAGGAAAGAGGATGACAGAGGGCCAGCAGAGCAGGATCCTGGACACCCCCCCCACAGCTGAATCACATACAGGAAGCCTTGGTGCTAGAGCTCCCTGACTGCAGGCTAAGTGCCAAGTGCAGGCAACTGCATCGCCTAAGGTGGCTTGCTTCTGTCCAACAAGCTCATAGCTGTGAGGGCAAGACCTACAGCTGGGGGCTCCAGCCCTGAGCCCAGAGCCTAGCCACCTGACCTGCAGGCTATCACATGCAAATAGGTCTGTTGTGAGTGGTGACCTGAAGCTTACTGTGCGCAACCCCTGTTCTCAGCATCTCTGGATGACTGAGTGGGACACTGAGGCACAGGGCTGTCTTCCCTCGGCAATTCAGGCCAAGGCCTGAGCTCTCAACCACACATAGCCCTAGATCCTCAGGGTTCTGGCCTGGGAGAGCCACATGTACTCTTGTCAGAAGGCGTTTTCCAGGGTCTGCTTTGCTCTTCAAAGTGCATCTAACCCATGGTCAGAAACAGTGGGTTCTGTCTCCCCAGTCTCCTTCCCTGTCACAAGGAGTAATAGGGCCAATCAAGGCAAGACACTGCTCAAAGAGCAGTGCAGCCAAAACGCAGAGAAAGGTGCTTTCAGGAAACCATTCTTCCGGTCTCAGCTCAGTCATTCACAATGCCTCTGGCTGACCTTCCCAGTGTGTATGTAGCCTTTGGGCAACAGTCAGCATGGATTATTTTCTTGCTCAGAGTGGGGCTGGGTGAGGGGAGCCCCACATTAGAAACATGGAACTGCAGGTCAGGGCCCTCTACTGTTGCTGGGGACCAGGATTTCTGCCCATCCAGCAGACAGAAATACTTCAGGGTTTCCATGCCTAACTTGTTTTTTCTGAAGCCACGAAGTTACTTGAATGCAATGGAGGTACTACCACAGAAACTAGGAATCTGAGCCTCATACACTAAAAAACGTCATTACAGTTGCCCCTTGTTATCTGTGAATTCAGTACCCCTGGTGGACACTGAAATCTTCAGACACTCAAGACCCTTATAAAATGTGTGAGGCTTTGCATATAAGCTACATATGTCCTCCTGAATCTTTTATTTACTTGTAGTTTTGAGGGTAGAACCCAGGGCCTTGTAAATGTCAAGCAAAGGCTCGATTAGAGAACACTTGTAGCTCCTTCCTGTACACAGATGTTCCTCATTTAACATGTGAGTTCGGGTTCTTTTTTTGAGACAAGGTCTTACTATGTAGCTCTGGCTGGGCTTGAACTTGTGGCAAGCCTCCAGTCTCCACCTCCTGCATGCTGGGATTACAGGTGTATAACACCATGCCGAGTCTTATATTTGCATAATAACTGACGCGCAGTGCTGCAATGCATAACAGAACATAAACTACAGTACTGTAAAGTACTGTAAAATACAGCAAAAATGACAATACTACATAAACAAGGTGCACTCTATAGTGGCTGCACAGCCCAGAATGGACTCAAACTTGTGATCCTCTTGACTCTGCCTGGGATCACAAGCACAGCCAACCCAACTCTCATATATGCTTTGTGCCTTTTTTTGGTACTGGGAACTGAGCACACAACTTCATGCTTGCCAGGCAGGCACTGTAGGACTGAGCTATATCCTTGGCCTTCTTTTTTTTTTTGCAGTACCAGGGATTGAACTCAGGACCTTGTGCTTGCCAGGCAAGCACTTATTCTACTGAGCCATCTCCCCAGCCCTTTCCTGGTCTTCTCATGTATACGCTGAATTATCTCTGCATTATGTTTAATAACAAATGAAATATAAATGCCAAGTAAATTCTGTATTCCTTAGGGAACATTGACTAAAAAAAAAATAGTACAGATGCTATTTCTTCTCCCAAATATTTCTGATCCAGGGATAGTTGAAATCATGGATATGTTTCTCTCCTTAATACCTAAATTGTCAGGAAAGGCTACTCCCTGCCACATCTATCACTCTATTTCTTTTTCTATTTTTTTTTACTTTTGTCTTTTTTTGGGGGGGGGAACTGGGGATTGAACTTAGTCCTTGCGCTTGCCAGGGAAGCGCTTATTCCACTGAGCCATCTACCCAGCCCATGTTCATTACTCTAAAAGGTTGAGCTGTACATATCAGCCTACATGGCTCAGTTTACATGGGGGAGGAGGGAGGGATTCTTTGGGGACACCACGGCTCAGGCAGGCAGAGATGGGCTCCCACTCATCCAGACAGTACAGTGGGATGTGGGCTGGAGGTGTGGACTTGCTGACTCCTGAGGCAGGGCTGTAGGACTCTGCCCTCAATAGTGGTGGAGGACAGCTGGGACCTGCCCAGCGTGGGCTTTCCTTCCTTAAGCAGGCCCAAGTGTGGCAGGCTTCTACAGCCTTTCCCTGGCTTTTGGGAGGTAACATGGGTTTAACCCTGTGTCGGTTCACTTCTCTGCTACCTTCCTGGTGCCCCTATCTTGGCAAAAACTTTCAAAGAGATACACAAATGGTTCCCTTCCAAGGCTGAGATGAGAAGGAGAGGTCAGCAATTAAGATGTCCTAAGACAATACCTTAAAAGACTGGAGCCAGGTATAGTAAGCTTAGTTACTGTAAGCCTAGCTATTTGGGAGGCAGGAGCAGACGGATCAAGAGCTGTGTCTAGCTGTCTTCCCAGTGCCTCATGTAGTCACAGGAGGGCTTTTTCAGAGGTGGCTGGATCTATAGTGTGTGATACTGGGACTGATTCATGGTACAATGCTAGGATCTAGGATTGCACCAGAATCTGAGGGCACTAGGATTAAGGGCATGAGTGCTGCCAGCCCTAAGTACCCTGGATAAGACAAAAGGAACAGAAAGACACCATTAAGATCCCTTGTTGCTGTTCTGCCATGAACAGTTTCTCCTCTGCCTTGCCACCCTGTTTTGGAGCCAGATGATTATGGACTGAAGCCTCTACAAACAAGGTGTTAAATAAACCTTTTCTCCTTTAACTTTGGGTATTGAGTATTTTGTCTTATAAATGAGAAAAATACTTAAGACTCTGTCTTGATAAAATAAAAAGAACTGGGTACCTAGCTCAGTGGCAGGGTGCTTGCCTAGCATACATTAGGCCCTAGGTACCATTCTTAGTACTTTGAGGGGGAAAAACACCCAGCTTTAGTATGAAAAACTATCAGGAAGTGAACTACCTAGTGCCCAATTCTGTGGCCACTCAAGGAAGGGACCCTCAGACTACAAGATAGGAACTGAGGAGTGTGAAGCACCCTGGGGTGGGCCAGGGCACCAAAACAATGTCAAGGACAAAGGATCAAAGAGGAATGTGGCCTCCCCCTGCTAGTGGATGGGGGAGAGTGCTTTAAATAAAGGAACACTGCATCCTAACAGGGAGAGTTCCTTTTCTTGAATTCCTTTGAGCTCAGCAGGATAGAGAAAGCACTAGGCCTGATTGGGGCCTGACAGAGGGCTCTGGTGAGCCAGCTTCACGTGCTAGGGGTGGGTAGAGAGGGAAGAAGGCAGGGGCCCAGCTGCTCCAGAAACTCACAGGAAGTGAAGTGGAATTACCAGAGATTTTAGCTAAGAGTGGAAAACCCAGAAACAATTCTTCACTTGTCCCTCTACTACAAAGTCCCACAGCTCTGTCCCATGCAGCAGGGTCAGGAGAGGAGAAATGCAGAAGAGAAACTGCAAGTGGCTGCAGGAGAGAGCGAGTGTTGCCAAAGGTCAGGTATCAGCAGGAGCCACAGGCACAACTGATGCTTCCCCAAACTGCCACTAGATGCTTGGAAGGAAGCCCTGAAAATCTCCTGAACGAGGGCTGGCTATTGGCATGTCTGCCTCCTGAGAGCTGGGAAGAAGGGCAGCAGACTTCCTCATTTAACTCTTTCCCTTCAGAATGGTGACCGGATTCACAAGCTGCCTGTTGCATAGCCTCCTGTGATTCTGGGGGTGGGGCTGGGAGCCAGGCCATGTGTGGCCACAGCTGTTGTTAATAAACTTGCAATGATTTCATGAAAGGCTTCCAGAGAGCTAAAGATTTAGTTTCAAATTATTCCCAGATCAGCTGCAGATCGTCTGAGCAACAGCAGACCCTAACCCTCATCTCCAGCTGTCTCCCTGCAACAGGAAATTGGGGAGGGAGGTTGGGAAGGGGAGCCCCCGCTCAGAGAGGCACATGTGGTACAGCTGGGCTGGACTGGCCAGCAGGGGCTGGACAATGTGCTGAGATTTCACAGGTTCTGGATGGCCTCTGGCTTTGGCAGCTGTCTCCTAAGGTCAAAGAGGCCTGGCATCCAAAGGTCTTTTGTGTACACAGTGCCTCCTCCATAGACCTGGGGCTGGGGCTGGTGGTGGCTATCTTATGACTCTTGTCAGGGTCAACTGCTCAGCCTGGGGCTGCTGGGATAAGCTGAAGGTGACTTGCACCAAGGAGGTGTGCTGATCGGTCTGTGTGTCTGCCTTCTTGGAAAAATCCTTCAGCGACATGAAAACCCAACCTACGACATGCCTGTGTGCCTGCCCTGCCCCACCCCTCTGTGAGGCCCACATAGCTCAAGACAGCTCGGAGAGCCTGGGAGCTCCTATGGGGTGTCACCATATTTGTGGCAGAAGCCTAACACTGGCCAGAGAGCTGGACTTGCCTTTCAGTTTTATCAAGCCCAAAGATCCCAGGAAAGGGACTTGAACATTGTTTTTTCACCTGCAAAATGGTGAGCTGGTGTCCCCTACTTCATGCTGTCTAAGTCCTACCCAGCGGCAGGGCATCACACCGTGTGTCTCTAACTGCAGAACAATGAACAGGCCAGTTCTGAAGAGTTCAGTTTGACACTCCATCCCCCTCCTATTTTCTTACAGAAATAATATTTGCAACAGTTACTAGAAATAAGCAATCAAGGCCAGATGTGGAGCTGGGAACAACATGGAGGGAGGATAACTTTCCTACTTTTCCTTCAACGCTGGGGATGGAACCCAGGGGTGCTCTGTCATTGAGTTACAGACTCATAACCACTCTCTGGATTTTTAGAAAATCTCCAGACAGGGCCTTGTTAATTTACTAAGTTGCCCAGGTGGAACTCGCACTTGTGATCTTCCTACCTCAGCTTCCCTGTATACTGGGATTACATCATGTCACTATACATGATTTTTCTTTTTATAAAGTAACTTTTTTTTTTTTTTTTTTTTTTGCGCAACTGGGGATTGAACTCAGGCCGTTGTGCTTGCTAGGGAAGCACTTATTCCACTGAGCCATCTCCCTGGCCTCTAAAGTAACTTTTAAAAGTTAAAAAAAAAAAAAAAAAGCAAAGGCCAAAAATGTTTGGAAAGCCTTTCCTTGTTGGCTGTCTACTTTTTGCTCATAAACACATCGTAACTACTTTTCCTCCTGTCTTTCCTGCAGCTTTGTGCCCCTTTCCTGGCTAGCGTCTCAAGTGCTATTCCTATTCCTCAGAGGATGTTGTGCTGCTCAGACAAGGAGCAGGCCTGGGACAGGTGAGCTCAAGCTCACCATTAGTGCCTCAAGCTTCCTCCTCTGTGACAGGTTACAGATCTACACACATGAGCAGGAGTGGGGATATAGCTCAGTGGCACAAGTGCTTGCCTGGCAAGTACAAGGTCCTCAGTTTGATTCCCAGAAACTGCCCCTACCCCCGCCAAACAAACAAACAAACAACAACCCCAAAGAACCAAAAAAACATGAGCAAAGAAAAGACATTAGGTTCAACCCACGGCTAGGCTGGGAAAAATAAGTGTGACCCTTAACCACACAGGGATGGCACCAACTTTTGAGTAGGTATGAAAGCACTAGGGTTTTGTTTGAATAGAACTGACATCAAAATCCAAAAACAGTGGTTGCAGAAAAACAAGGGGGCAGAGAGATGGCTCAGTGGTGCAAGGGCTTGAGTTCAATCCCTGGTTCTGCTAAAAACAAAAAACCAAAAACCAAGTGGTTGTAGAAAATAATTCTCTATGGTTTCTCACAGTCAAAATGCAGGACAAATGCTGACTTTGTTTTGTATTTGGAAAACACACAATCATGAATCCTGCTGCACTTCCCAAGTCCAGACTGCCAGGAGATGTTCTGGAAGTGGCTCCTACAGTGAGGGACAGATATAGTCTCTCAGCTGCCACTCATGTGCCCACATGTGAACAAGAAAAGTCAGGACCCTGGGCTCAGGACCCCACTTTGAGGAGGTCTGCTTCTTTTTGTGCTGAGACAACACTGCATCCCCAGCCCCAAACCATACTCTGCCACATTCTTTCCCCTTCCTATACAAGATGGCCTGCTTTGTAAGAGGCTTACTTTTGGCTTATATTTGTTAATGAGCGGAGAAAGTTACTACATATTTACTATTTGTACCCTTGTACTAAGTTCAGGTTCCCAAGCAATCGCTAGTCATTAAGGATGAAAACCCAACATTCCTCCAAACTGAAAATAGACAACTCCCTTGCTGACAATGAGAGATTCTTCTTGGCCCTGCTGGTTAATAAGGCCAGAGAACAGGCACAGGACAGTGCATGCTTTGTTTCGCTGCTCTTCTGAAGGGCTTTGTGTTCTCAGGAGCTCCAGCAGATGCCGGGGTGGAATTCAATCGGTATCCTGGTGAGAAATCAAGGAAGCTGGGCTGATTCCTGTTTTGATGCGAACAGGACAAATGGAACAAAATCTCTGGCTAAGTCGACAGAGGAAATTGGATGGATTTGTATTTGTCTGACCTTCCTTTCAAACTTGGTTTGAGCAACTACAGAACTTTCCTGGGCTCAGGTAAGAATTCAATGAGGAAACGGGACAGTTGCATACTATGGCATTAGACAGGGCAGCAGTGCCTGAGAAGCATTTAGAATCCCAGAAGAAGGGGCTGGGGAGATGGCTCAGTGGAATAAGTGCTTCCCTGGCAAGCTCAAGGGCCTGAGTTTAAACTCCGGTTCAGCAAATAAATAAATAAATAAATAAATAAATAAATAAATAAATCCCAGAAGAAGCAGGCCAGGAGGGAGTGGTGAACAGAGCAGCATCAAGCATGCTGTCTAGTGCCCACTCACGTGCCAGCACTGTTTGTATCTGGAGATGAAATACAGGGCAAGAAGACTTTGGAGCTCCAGCTGTAGACAGAGGATACCGTTCCTCATGGGATCCTGGGGACTGGAGGTACACTGCCCACTGTGGGGTGCGTCTCCTTCTGGCTAACCACAGAACAGGACTTGCCTTCCTAGGCACAAAACTCTTTTTTCTACACATATCCTCAGTGATAAGAGGGCAAGTATGTTGAGGGTCTCCTGGGTTTTGGAGTGATTTCCCAGGAGCCTGTTCACTGTGGGGAGGGGAGCATGCAGGGACAAGAACATTCATGGCATAGGGATGCCTGGCTTCCAGGGAGATGCACAGCTTTCCACGCCACATGTGGCTCTGAGAATGACCTGCTTTATTCACAGGCTGAGGTCATTTGTAGCCATCAGGGTGGTCCACTATGAATTTCACTTAGTGGCCAGTTTGTGAACCTGGCACCATCTCCTGGTGGGTTCCTTGGAGATTACGATACCTTTTCTCTGGCTGACAAAGTGCTGGCCTGAATAGTTTTTCAAGATATTTGAATAAATGGCTGTTAAAGACCAGATGCTATAGCCATAGTCTTACCCAGTAACAGGCCAGCAAGCTGAGCAGCTACACCTGTAAGGGGCCCACATCCTCTCAAGCTGCCACTGTCCCTGCTACACTCTGCTGGCTCCTGTGGTCCTCAGTCCTGGTGTTATTCCAGCTACTCAGACTAGCTGGGTAACTCAGAAAGATTCTATCACACAATAAAGGCTGGGTGGTCTAGCTCAGTGGTAAAGTACTCCTGGGTTAGATCCAAGCATCACTCAAAGAAAAACTCATTCTCTAAATCATGTGTTCTAAGTACTTTTCTCAGTTTTTATCTTTGTTCATGGTGTTTTTGCCAAGAAGAATTTACATGTTCTTAATTTGGCTTTGATACAATGCAAAAAAGACCAGAAAGACCTTTCCTAGTCCATGGTTACAAGTCATCACTCTGTTTTCTCAAAGTATTCCCAGTGATTTAGCCAAGTGCCCATGATCGCCTCCAATCGTTCTGTAAAGCAACCAGTGTGACCTTACAGCCTTAACCCCTGTAACACCCTGCAGTGCCTCCCTCTGCACTCAGACTTCCGAGAAGGCTCTGGGGCGGCCCATGTACCCTTGATAGTTGAGTACCTGCAGGCCATACCTGCCCTCTCTATGGTCCCAAAATGGATCCAACTTGTTTGACTTCCTCAGTGTGGCCTTGTTCCTCCTGCTCTATCTACAGTGCTATCTCTTCCAGCTCTACAGCAGTTATTCTTGAACAACATAAAATACACCAAGGGCTCCAGTTTACATTCCATGAGGATAGGGATTTCTGTTTGGACCACTTCTGGCACCACTGGCTAGTCTACGATGGTAACAGAATGCATCTGTCATTTCTACTGTGATAAGACATGATATCCGTATCATATGTTAACTCTTTACATGCCTCTTTCTGGTCTTTATCTGCTCCTTTCATCTTTTTGCCTATTCTTGCATTAGTCTCAGCGAAAGCTGATAGGACCATCGGTCACTAGGCCTACATCCTAAGGGCCTTGAGATGCTTGCTCAGAGTCAGCAGGGAAATAATTTCAATGGCATCACCTTTTAGGAGAACAAGTGTGCTTACTAGTATACTGTTATCCTTACAGATCAGCTCAGGACTGGGCTTTTTAGTTTAAAAATAATTTTTAAAAATTGATACTTTTAAGTATCAAAATGTATTTAAAGAAAAGTACAGAATTGCACCTTTCTAATTCTAGCACTTGTTTTTTTTTTTTTTTTTTTTGAGAAAGTGGGGATTGAATTCAGGCCCTTGTGCTTGCCAGGCAAGTGGTTATTTTACTGAGCCATCTCCCCAGCCCAATCCCAGCTACTTGGAAGGCTCAGACAGGAGATGATAAATTTGAATCCAGCCTGGGTGACTCTGACTAAAATAAAAAATAAAAAAGGGCAGGGGATGTAGCTTAGTGGTACAATCCCCATGCATTGGATCTACTATACCATAAAAAATGAAAAATAAGAACAAAGCGTGGTATTCTGCATTTTTTCCCCCTGAGACAGGGTCTCACTATGTAGTTAAGTCTGGTCTTGAACTTAGCATGATTCTTCTACCTCAGCCTTTCAAGTGTTGGCATTACAGGCATGTGTGACAACACTGGGTATATATGGGACATTTGTACCTAGTCATTTTTTATTGCTTATAAAGGCTTTCCAGTTGTTCATTTTGTCTTTTCCCAGCTGAAAATGTAATTCTTTAAAAAATACATAGTGGATGCCAGATAGTGTGGGCTCTGACCTCTAGTATTCATGTATGCTTCCATACTTACTTTACAGCAGTAAGTATGTCACACTTAACTTTGTGGGAATGCTGCTATGTATCTATGTATATGTTAAATACATAGTTTTGAAATACTAGAATTTCAAAAAAATCATATTCAGGATGTATTCTTTTAAAGTTATTTTAAAAGCTTATAAGGACTGGGGAGATAGTTCAGTAGAATAAACTATGGTGTGGTGGTACATGCCTATAATCCCATGACTCAAAAAAATGTACACAGACGGCTGACAAGATAGTTCAGCAGATTAAGCATCTGCTTAGGCAAGTGCATGGATCAGGGTTTGATCCCCAGTACCTCAAGCTATGCTGGGACTGTCCTTAGGGGTGCTGAGCCTACCACCTAGTCTGGGTGTGGTGGTACATGCCTGTAATTCCAGTGCTTGAGGCCAGCCTGGGCACTCTACAGTAAGTTCAAGGCTTGTCTGAACTGCATAATGAGACCCTGTCTCAAAACAAAACAACTCCTATAAAACAAAACAAAGCAATAAACAAAACATTTACATAGAGAATAGATGTTTGATTTTCTTTTTTTCTTTGTGGAACTGGGAACTGAACTCAGGCCCTTCCCTTGCAAGGGAAGCGTTTATTCTAATGAGCCATCTCCCCAGCTCTAGATGTTTGATTTTCTTAAATGCCCTTTTGCCATACAAAGATATGGTATGGGCTGGGGGTGTAGCTCAATGGCAAAAGTGCCTTTCTGGCAAATGCAAGGTCTTTAGTTAGATTGGGGGGGGGGATATGGTAAATTATATTAATAGAGTTGTTAAGAGGAAACCATTCTTGTATTTCTGGAACAAACTTAAGTGGTCAAGCTATTAATATTTATTCAAGGAACTAAAATTTTGTATTTGTGAGCTTTGTAAGATAACCAGTACTTCAGATGAAATATATAAAAGCTTGTTTCCTATAGGACTAAAAAAATGCTTTTGAGTTGGGGTCTCACTGTGTTGCTCAGGCTGGCCCTGACATTCTGGCCTTCAGTGATCCTACCTCAGCCTTCAAAACAACCAGGACTATAACACACACTGCTATGCCTGGCCCACTGTCTGATGAGTATCTGTGTTGTGGTACTGAGGATGGAAGCCAGGGTCTCGTGTGTTAGGCAAGCAATCTACCACTAGGGCAAATTCCTAACCCTTCTGCTGAGTAGCTTTTGGTTGCTTCCTCAAAATTTTGTGTTGATATTTATGAATTTCCTGGTTCAAAATTTGCCATTCATACAGCAAATAATTTCACTGCAGGAATGTGAGGCGACCCCCTGCCCCAGCCACTCATCTACTCACAGTTGGATCTGTCCAGAGGGAGCATCGTGAACACTCCTGACAAGGGGCTCCTGGTGAGCGGGGATGCTGGCAGAAATGGTCGTACCCATTTATAGACACTCTGCAGAGGTAGCACATCTGGGCACCACAGCGGCAGGACATGCGATTGCAGCCTTCAGATTTGATAAGGCCAGTCCCACATTTGTGACATTTCCTAATGCGGGCAGCAGTCATTTTTTCTTCACTGAAAAATGAAAACATGATTAAAGCTGGCAGGAAAGATGAAGAAGAAAAACATTACAATCAGGAGCTGTAATCTCAGCACTTGGGAGGCTGAGACAGGAATACTGGCGCTACACAGGGAGTTCAAGATCACCCTTGCCTAAGTAATGAGATTCTATAAAAAAAAGGGGGGAGAGGAAGGGAGATGGCTCAGTAGAATAAGTGCTTCCCTGGCAAGCACAAGGGCCTGAGTTCAATCCTTGATTACACCACACACACACACACACACACCCCCCAAACAAACAGAAGTGAAAAGAACCTATATTTTGGACCTGAGGATAGTTCAAAATTGATAACTTATCAATTGTATGACTGCAAGTAAAGCTCCTAATTACAGGGAGGCTCATCTTCTTCCTTGTAAATTGTAAAGTATAACTTTTTTTTTAGTGCAGGGTTTATAGGGTCTTACTACACAGATCCAACTTGTAGTGATCACTCCTGTTTTTCAGCCTCCCAAGAGATGGCATTACTGGCATGTGCCATCATGCCTACTCTCATTCCCATCTCAGCATGCCCTCTGGGTGGGGGGAGGGCTGGCAGGACAGGCCAGGGATCAAATCCCTGGTCCCTACATCTGCCTTAGTGGGCACTTTAATCCACTGAGCTAACTGGCTGGCTCTTAGTATAAGTTTCTCATGATGTTTTGAGGTTATGATAAAGACATAAAGCTTCTGGCACAGTGTCTGGAACCTCACATTAAGAAAAATGTTTTCTGGGGCCAGGGAGAGGGCTAGTAGAATAAGTGCTTCCCTGGCAAGCATAAGAGTCTGAGTTCAATCCCTGGTTCTGCAAAAAAAAAAAAAAAAGAGAAAAAGAAAAAAGTTTTCTCTATTATAGGAATCCCAAAGATTTAAAATGGTGAGGAAAACTTGGTCCTTCTGAATTATGTGTTTTATATGTTAAAAGCTGGATAACTGAGAACCAGTAAACCGAAAACTCAGCTATACATCCTGGGGTTTTGAAAACTTGGCTGGGGGTGGCACAGGAGGTGACTCAACAGCCAGTCCTTGACTTCTGGGTTGAGAACACCGGTCTCCCATGTTAGAGACTGATACTGCCAGCCCCTCTTGCGGCAAGGGCATGGTACACACATGACTCAGTTATGACTGAGAGAAAGCGTGTAGGGAGGCTTCCTGTTTGAGTCATCTGGACTGACATGGCAGGCAGACCAGAGAGACAAACTAGCCAGGCGTGTTGCACAGGCCCACAATCTCAGCACTATGTAAGGTGAGAGGCAAGTTCCAACTCAGTGTGGCCAACTTAGCAAGGCCCTGTTTTGAAATAAAAATACGGCTGAGGAGATAGCTCAGTCTGAAGGGCCTAGATTCAACTCCCAGTACCAAAACAAAACAAAACTCTTCAGTGGGAGATGCCTGCTGCCCTAATTACTTTTATAGCACCATTCCCAACTATAAAATGATGCTTTGCTTCTTAGACCAAGACTCTGTGTATCTGTCTTCCTTGAAGATGGCAGGGGCACAACAGGAGTGAATGCAGAGCTATGCCACCAGAACCAGGGCTAGCATACAGGGCCTATTGCATATAGTCACTAGTAGGAATCACCCCTATCTAAGTGTATTTCATTCCTCCAGGCAGGAACCGCTCCAGGTTAGAGGTGTGTCAGGTGTGCCAGGGCTTGAATTGTAGGTATATGAGAGACAGTTACAGCATGATCTCAAGAAGCCAAATGCATTTCGTTTGGCTGCTGTTTATTTGTAATTTATGAGTTCCAAAATAATGGAAAAGCAGACCTTTGGCTTTAAAGATTTTATAATTAGTCAAAGTTACAGAGGAACAAATTATTTCTAAGGTTTTTTTTTTTTTTTTAATTTTAGGGAAGGGTCTACAGGGTGTTCAGGGTCTCACAACTAGATGAGACTCGTAGTGATCCACCTGTTTCCAGCCTCCCAAGTGCTGGGATTACACACTGACTTCTAAGTTTTGATGAATAGGAAGCATCAAAAAGAAGAAAGTTTAAATAAAGTGAGCTTATTGTCACCTTGGTATTTGTACCATTCATGATTTTAGTTACTCAACAACCATGAAGATATGTCACAGTGTTCCTTGTTAAGGCTCAGGATTCTTTTAGGGGAGGTTTATTTTTTGTTTTTGGTGCTGAGGACCAAACCCAGGGCTTCCAGCTTGCTAGGCAAGCATTGTACTGCTGAGCCAAATACCCAGCCCCAAGGGTCAAGATTCTGATAAGAAAGTTTCTTTTCTTTTTTCTTTGCGGAACCAGGGATTGAACTCAAACCCTTGCCAGGCAAGTGCTTATTCTACTTAGCCATCTTCCCGGCCCCATGATGAGAAAGTTTCTGATGGGAAAGCCTGTGTGTAAAACACAAGTGCAATATTCTACAGCACCCACTTTCTCCCTCAGGCCTAGCTTTTTCCTGTCGCATGCTGGCTGTCTGGAGTTGGCAGATTCTTCCTCTAGGCAGCTGCTCAGGCTTGGTAAGAGAAGACAGTTGGAAAAGAATTACGTTTTCCCTTCCTGAAAACACAGAAACAAGGTGTATTTGTTTGCTTGGTTCCACACCAAGTCACTTGTCACAAAATGAAATAACAAAGGGTGTGGTACGGGTGGAAAAGCCACTCGTTTTTTTTGGTGTGTGTGTGGGGAGACTGGAAATAGAACTCAGGACCTTGAACTTGTCAGGCTGGCACTTTTGGCGCTGAGCTATCTCCTCGGCCCAGAAAAGCTACTCTTTTAAAGTGGACAGGGGGACAAAAGAAAAATGTTGTCAGTTCAACATTGCTGTAATGTTCAAACTACTGTTCAATAATGCATAAAGAGCTAGCCATGTCCTCTGCTTCTGCATTTGTAAGAACAATAAGTAGGAAGGGCCAGATTCTGGATCAAAAAAAAGAATTACAACTGTAGGAAGTGGTGACCTGTTACCCAGTAGCACTGAAGTAAGAATGAGATTGCATAGAAACCAGAGTTGGTTTTTCTGAAGCTAGGGTGGGTAGTTTGGCAAATGGATTATGAACTGGGAAGGAAATAGGCAGCCCCACAGGATGTGTTCCTCAGGGCAGCGCAGGAAGAGAAGCTGGAGCTGCGGCTGTGTCTGGTGACCTGGTGCTCAAACAGGAAGGCTCAGGTCCTTGTAACCAGCCTATGAGTCTCCCCTTAGTTCTTTT
>PVKA01006928.1:18425-80767 GCA_004027165.1 Ctenomys sociabilis
TTTTTTGCAGAACTGGGGATCGAACTCAGGCCCTTGTGCTTGCCAGGGACGCACTTATTCCACTGAGCCATCTCCCCAGGCCCCCCTTAGTTCTTACAGCTGTTCATGTTCAGTGGAAATTCCTATGTGGGCACTATCTATAGATCCTATAACATGTTATTCAAAATCCTATGGTCCTCTTTTGAGTATGTATAGGCATGTATTTTTTCCCTGTGCTAGAATGAATATAAAGTTGACCATTAAGCATGGCGGTGTACACCTGTAATTCCAGCACTTGGGAGGCTGAGGCAAGAGGAACTCCCTCCCATTTTTTAGACAGGGTCTCGCTATGTAGTTCTCATTGGTTCTGAACTCAAAGTGGTCTTGTTTCAGCCTCCCAAGTGCTGGCATTATAGTCATTTACTCACCATGCCCAGCTACAGGATCCTCTTGAGTTTGAGGCCAGTCAGGGGTATAATGTTTAAGATCAACTTGAACTTCACAGGGAGATTTTGTCTCAATAAAACAAATGGGCTGGGGAATGGCTCAGTGGAATAAGCACTTCCCTGGCAAGTGCAAGGGCCTGAGTTCAATCCTTGGTTCCGCCAAAAAAAAAAAATAAATAAAATAAATAAAAAAATAAAAATAAAAAGCTAGGCATACAGCTCAGTGGAACAGCATCTGCCTATCAAGTACAAGGTCCTGAGTTCGATTCTCAGTACAAAAAAAGAAGTGAAATAAAAAAAAAATTGTTCACTTAAATAATTTCAAAGTGTACCTCTCAGAATTATTTAGTATATTCACAGTAATTATAACTTAGGATCTAGCCCTGGGAAGTATTTTGTCATCCCCACTCACAAAGAAAACTTGTTCTAGGCAACCCATTCCAGGGCTCTCCTATCTCTCAGGAGCTATTGCTATTCCGTATTCTATTTCTACAATAAATATTCCTACTTAGAAAGAAAGAAAGAAAAAAAAAAAAAAAAAGAACGAACAAATGAATGAACGAACCCTGTTCTATTAAGGAGTCATTCCCTACTCTTCCTGCAACCCACTAATGACTTTCTGTCACTATGGGTTTGACCTGATTCTGTGACAGGCAAATATCCATAAGCCTAGGGATATTTCATATACAGATGTGCCTTGACATATAATGTGGTTACAAGCTGGACCCTAAGTTAAAAATACATTTGTTTGGATTTATTTTTTTTTTGTGTGTGTGGTACTGGGGATTGAACTCAGGACGCTGCACTTGTCAGGCAAGCACTTATTCTATAGAGCTATCTTCCCGGACTTAAAAATACTTTTAACATATTAATAAATCCATCATAAAAGCGTAATAATGGTAAGCTGAACCATCCCAAATCAAGACGCTTCTCAGAGAAATTTCAATGGAGTTAACTCCATGCTAATGTAGAACAACAAAGTAATGTTAAGGTGGGGGCCACCTGAATATGTCGATCACACAAGGGGTGGCATCGTGTCTGCCTTCTTTTACAGAGCACAGTGTTTTCAAGGCTCCTCCATGTGCAGCAGCTATGGGGACTTTGTTCTTTTTCATGACACTACATTTGGTTACCCATTGTCATTTGATGACCATCTGGGTTATTTCACCTATAGAGGATTATAGGATGTGTTGCTGCAATGAGCATTTGTGTGTAAGTTTTTGCCTGAGTACTTTTTTTTTTGGTGGAACCGGGGATGGAATTTGGGCCCTTGTGCTTGCCTGGGAGGCGCTTATTCCACTGAGCCATCTCCCTGGCCCAACCTGAATACTTCTTTTACATGCTTTTGGGTATGTACTTCAGTGTAGAATGGCTGGATCATACAGTGATTCTGTCTACCTTTACATGGAAGTACCAAACTGTTTACAATAGCAGTTACACTGTTTTCTATTCCTTGCTATGTTGTTCAAAGGTTTAAACTTCTGCCATCTCTGGGAACATTTATTTTTCAATTTTTTGATTAAAGCCATCCTGATAGGGTTGAAGGAGCATCTGACTGGCATTTTTTGGGGGGAGGTACTAGGAATTGAACTCAGGACCTTGTGCTTGCCAACTGGCTTTGACTTGCATTTCCTGTGTGACGCTACATTTGGTTGTCTATTTTCATTTGATGGCCATCTGGGTTATTTCACCTATAGAGGATTATGGAATGTGCTGCTGCAATAAGCATTTGTAAGTTTTTGCCTGAATACTTTTTTTTGGTGGAACTCAGGCTGCACTAGCATATGGCCACTGACCAGCTGCTTATCTACTTGGAGAAATGCTGACTGAGATCCTTTATTTTTTGATTGGGTTGCTCTCTTCTGCTGTGTTCAAGATTTTCTCTTTCACCTTTGTCTTTTATTTTTTTAATAATGTCACATAAAAATATTTACTGACATTGCAACATATTCAAGATACTCTGATCAAAACAAGCCTATTACAGCATTGGCAATGTGAATCCATTAATGTTAACAATCTGTGATGAGTAAACATAAAAATGCTGGAAAACCTACACACAAAAATGTTTAATTGTGGTAGACAAAATGAGTGGTTGCTCTTTTAAAAATTTCCAGTATTTTCTGATTTTTTTTTTGTGGTACTGGGGAGTGAAGTCAAGACTCTGTGCTTGCCAGGCAAGTGCTTATTCTACTGAGCTATCTCCCCAGGCCTCCTCTGATCTTTTCATGAACAGAAATAATAAAAAATACCTGCATACTTTTTAAAAAAAAATGTATTTGGGGCAGGGTCTTAGCATGCAGCTTGGATCCGTAGTGATCCTCCTGTTTTCAGCCATACCAGTGCTGGAACTACAGGTGTCCACCCACTCAGCGTGCCCAGGGGCAGGGCCAGCAGGGCATGTGGTATTGGGGATTGAAACCCAGTCCCTGTGCTTGCCTAAGTAGGCACTTAGTCCGCTGAATTAGCTAACAGGTAAGTCCAACAACCAACTGCCCTGTGTTCCCAAGGTCTTTGATTTTGCCTTTGTCTTTTAACAACTTGATTCAGTGTGTCTTGGTGAGCTCTTTTGAGTTTATCCTACTTGGACGCCATTTAACTTTTTAGATGCATATTCTTTTTTTTGTGGTACCTGGGATTGAACTGAGGACCCCGCGCTTGCCAGGCAAGCACTTATTCTACTGAGCTATCTCCCTGGCCCATTTTTTTGAGACAGGGTCTCATTATGCAGTTCAGGCTTGCCTTATGATCACTTCTTAAAAAAATTAATTAATTAATTATTGGATACAGGGTGGGGCGTGGTGGTGCATGCCTGTAATCCCAGCACTCGGGAGGCTGAGACAGGAGGATTGTTGTGAGTTCGAGACCAGCCTGAGCTACAAAGTAAGCTTAAGGCCAGCTTGAACTGCATAGTGAAACCTTATCTCAAAAAGACAAAAAAAAAAAAATTATTGGATACAGGGTCTCACTATGCAGTTCAGACTTGTAGTGATTCTCCTGTCTCATCCTCCCCAAGGCTGGGATTATTGGTGTGTGCCACTATGCCCAGTTTTGGGGCTGGCATAGCATGTGGTACCAGGGATCATACTCTGGTCCTTGTTCTTGCCAGGCAGTGCTTAGGCACCACTGAGCTATCTCTCCAAGCCTATGCTCACTTTTATAGCTCCCAGGCTGGTCTTGAACTTGCAGTGTAACTACCCCAGTCCTAGGATTTCAGGTGTGCACCACCATGCCTGGTTCCATAGATTTATTCTTTTTTTTTTTTTTTTTTGGTGGAACCAGGGATTGAACTCAGGCCCTTGAGCTTGCAGGGAAGTGCCATGTCCCTGGCCCCTTAAAAATTTTCATAAAAAATATTTTGTAAAAAAGTTTTTTTTGTTTTTGTGTTGGCATGTGTGGTCTCTGAAGTCTCTATTCTATGTTTAAGCTGTAAGAACCAAGTGAACAGGAAAAAAAAAAAAAAAAAAAAATCAGAAGAAGAAAATTTCTTGTCCTGATCTTTATAATTTGGTTTTGACCTGAGACTTCATCAGCCTAGTCTGTTTCACTTGCTGTCTGTGCAGAGCAAAGTTCAGTCAGCAGTGACAGCCTAGGTGGCCTTGGCCTTGATGAGCATGCCTGGAGTCCTTGTCAGGGTTGTAGACTTTCAGAGCTGTCTGCCCTTGCCTGTTATTCCCTGCCTCAGGCAGCTGCAACCTGAATGTGTGTTTTTAAATGTTTTTTTTGTGGAACTGGGCACTCGGGCCCTTGCACTTGCCATGGAAGTACTTATTCCACTGAGCCATCTCCTGGCCCCTTTTACATGTTTTTAACAAATCCACAGGGAGGATGCTCCATCCCTGAGAAAGATATAAGGGGAAGAAGAGACAAAAGGAAAAAGTTGACTCTGGCAGTTTATACCAGGTTAATTGTTGCCATAGTGCTGTTTTTTTTGAGTTCTCTATGGCACTTTTTTTTTCACAACATCACTTCTCTGAATGTACTGATTTTTTTTTTAAATAAGAAAAAGTTTGAGCTGGGCATGGTAGTGCATGCCTGTAATCCCAACACTTGGGATGCTGGGGTAGAACAATTGTGAGTTTGAGGCCAATCTGGACTCCATAGTAGGTTCAGTGGCAGCAACTGCATAGCAAGACCATCTTAAAAAAAAGCTGCTAAAGAAAATAAACAGGGCTGGGGAGATGGCTCAGTGGAATAAGTGCTTCCCTGGCAAGTGCAAAGGCCTGAGTAAAAAAAAAAAAAAAAAAAAAAAAAAAAAAAAAAAAAAAAAAAAAAAAAAAAAAAAAAAAAAAGAAAGAAAGAAAGAAAGAAAGAAAGAAAGAAAGAAAGAAAGAAAGAGATCACATTTAAAGGAAAACTGATCAGAACAATGGCAGATTTTTCTTCACAAACCATCAAGTCATGAAGAGCATGGAGCAAAGTACTACAAGTCTTACAAGAAGACAAATTCCAACCCAGACTGATATACCTTTCAAAACTTTCTTTCAAGCATACTGGAGAAGTGAAATACTTCCATGACAAAGAACAACTAAAGAATTTTATTATGGGTCGGGTGTGGTGGCGCATGCCTGTAATCTCAGCACTCAGGAGGCTGAGGCAAGAGGATTGTGAGTTCGAGACCAGCCTGAGCTGCAAAGTGAGCTTAAGGCCAGCCAAAACTGCGTAGTGAGACCCTGTCTCAAAAAGAAAAAAAAAAAAAAATTTCATTATGACAAAGCCAACCCTATGCAGACTACTAAAAGATATTCCAGAGAGGGATCAAAATGACCACAACTCCATGAATGAGAATGGAAAGAACCCACCAAATAGGACAAACAAACACAGAATAAGAGGTATACTAAAGTCATCTTTCAGTTATTCTTTTGTATGCAGCAGCAAAATATTTCCATCAGCACACTCTATAAATGGACTTCTCCAGCACCCTATGGGTCATGATTCTATCCAGGTCTACAGGGTAGATATCAAGGAAATAGCAGTAGCTCAGCCCACAAGTGACACCTGGCCACCAGTAGGCATCATGGACACTGTTCACGTCTACCATATATTAGAACTTTATTCCCAGACTGTTAGAAGTCCTGATCATATATTTGCCATTCCAGTATTTATCTTATGTTTTATTCTTAGTAATTCTTTACTATCATGAAAATTTTTTGTTAGTTGAATTGTTTTGAAATATTTAATTTTTAATATTTAATCTTTTGAATTTTGTTTAATCTTAATTTGTTTTTAAGATTTATACTATATATTACTTCTTCCTTGTCTTTTACACACACACACACACACACACACACACACACACACACACACCCATATATAACCCAACATAAGATTGATACTGTTTTGTATAAATTTTCAGCGACCTTTTAAATGGGTTCATCTAATATATTTTACATAGTCCTGCATAACTATCATTTTGAGAGCTCTTTATTCTTTATCCAGGACTGTACAGCAACTTCTCTTGCCTTCTGGATTATGTTTTTATTATTTCCTATATGCTACATCTGGAGATATTTGAATATTTCAAGTTTGTGTAATTAGAAAATATTTTACTTTTAAGTTTTCAAAGGTATGTTTGCTAAGTGTAAGACTCATTGAAGGGCTGGGGAGATGGCTCAGTGGAGTAAGTGCTTTCTTGGCAAATGCAAGGGCCTGAGTTCAATCCCTGGTTCCACAAAAAAAAAAAAAAAGATTCATTGAGGGCAGATTTTTTTTTTTTCCCTTTCAGTCCTTTGAATTAATTAATCTAGTTTCTTACACACTTGAATGTGGAATAAGATGCTATTTATTTTTTTATGTATATGCTTTAATGATTTTTTTCTTTACAATAAGTTTTGGACAATTTCATTTTGTGTATCTTAGTATGATTTTATTCAAATTTCTTGTGCAAAAGATTCGCACAGAGTGAACTATTATTTGACTGATCTATAAATTCTTTCTTCATTTTTATTTTGGACAATATTTCTCCAAAATTCCCTGTCTACATCTTATAACTTTCACGTTTTTGTCTACAATTTTTAATATGCTATATAACTACTGATTTTCAATAAAGTTAATGAGAAAAAAAAAAGGTACATCTTGATTTTTTTTTTTTTTTTTGTGGTACTGGGGATTGAACTCAGCACCCTGCGCTTGCCAGGCAAGCACTTATTCTACTGAGCTATCTCCCCAGGCCTATCACATGGCTTCCCTTACCATAAAATATAAAGAGCAAACTAAAAGACAGGAATTGGCAAGATAGAACTTCATTCGGAAGGAGGTCAAGAGATGGAGGGAGGGGGAGAGAAGAGAGGGAAAAGGATTAAAAAAGGAACTGAGATGTGCTAAGGTACATGTGCCAATTCTACACAAGGAACGTGAACATTATATACTATGAACATGTACTAGTAAAAAATGCTATAGCAGTCTAAAAACAGGAAAGAAAGACAAACAGATGAGTAAAACAAGTATGGCAAAATGTTGCTAACTTTAGGGGCTCATCAGGCTTGCCTGCCTGCCTTGCCTCCTTCCGTTCCCTTCCTCCCTTCTCTTTCTTTCCTTCCTTCCTTTCTTTTTCTTTTTTGTGCAACAGGGGATTGAACTCAGGCCCTTGCACCACTGAGCTGTCTCTCTCTCTTTTTTTTTCTTCTTGCCACTGAGCTATCTCCCTGGCCCTGTAGGCTATTATTTCTATCACTGATGCTAACATTTTTTTTTTTTTTTTTTGAGACCTTGTCTCATTATGCAATTCAGGCTGGCCCTGAGCTCACTTTATAGCCCAGGCTGGTGTCAAACTTGCAATGATCCTCTTGCCTCAGCCTCCCAAATGCTGGGATTACAGGTGTGTGCCACCATGAATATTTTCATATGAAAAAGTAAAATAAAACAAACCTATCATGGCCTTCACCAGAATGGGGTAGGGTTCTGTCTGCATTCATATCCCATTGCTCTAACACATGACCCGAGGTCAAGTTCTGGAGGTTCAAGAGCATGACATTAACACTTGTTTGGTGAGATGGTCAATCATGATTTGACCAGCTTAAGAGACATGGAGGTTAGTAAGACACACTCCTGGGTGTCTGGGTGGGTCAGAGTGGAGTGACCTTGGGGTCTGTGATTGGTTCTTGGCTCGCTTTCCTCTCTGGTTCTACCTCTGCTCTCTATTTCCTGGATGTCAAGCATTGAGCTCTATCCTCTACCATGCCTTTCTGAGATGATGTCTCTCTTCTTAAAAATGTTTTTAGGGAAGGGTCTACAGGGTGTTCCTAGTCTATTAGATAGGACACGAAGTGATCCACATGTTTACAGCCTCTTGAGAGCTGAGATTACAGGTGTGTCACCATGCCCAGTCTCAACTGCTGTCTCAGTGTGCCCCAGGATCCAGCCGGTAGGTAGGCCCAAGGATTGAACTTCCTGCCCCTGCACCTGCTTGCAGGCTTTATTTTTTTCTTTGTGGAACTGGGTATTGAACTCAGGCCCTTGCCCTTGCCATGCAAGTGCTTATTCCACTGAGCCATCTCTGGGGCCTGCTTGCAGGCTTTAATCCACTGAGCTATTTGGCTAGCCCTGCGATGATGTTTCTTGATGATTTTTTTTTTTGTAGCCAGCTGACCATGGACTGAAACCTTTGAGGCCATGAATGAAAATCAAATCTCCGCCATTAGGTTATGGGTATCAGGTATTTTTTCCCAGCAAAAGAAAGCTGGTACACTTGACTAGATGAGGGCCTTGTGGCAGATACATAATGGCAGAGCATGCACAGAAGAGACAGAATGGTGAGACAAGATGCAGGTGGAAGGGAAGCTCATTTTTATTTGGTGGTACTGAGGATGGAAGCCAGGGGTATTCTACCACTGAACCATAGCCCTAGTACTGTGTATTTTGAGACAGGGTCTCATTAAATTGCCCAGGCTGTTAAACTTGCATTCTTCCTGTCTCAGCCTATAAAGTAGCTGAAATTACAAATTTGTACCGCCATGCTTCCCGGGGCATACTCTTTTGTAACAATCTGCTCTGGCAAGACTAACTCTGTCTTAGCCGGGCGTGGTGGCACATGCCTGTAATCCCAGCACTCGGGAGGCTGAGGCAGGAGGATTGTTGAGTTCAAGACCAACCTGAGCTACAAAGTGAGCTTAAGGCCAGCCTGAACTGCATAGTGAGACCCTGTCTCAAAAAGACAAAAAAAAAAAAAAAAAAAAAAAAAAAAAAAAAAAAAAAAAAAAAAAAAGACTAACTCTGTCTTGACCTTTCAAGGACAGTGTCTCCATGACCTAATTATCTTCCAGCAGGCTTCTCCCCACCCCAGTTCCCACTGTGTCAACCTACCACAATGGGAACCAAGATGCTAGCACAAGAACCTCTGCATGACAGGCACACACTCAACCATCAACAAACCATAGTAGACAGGTTGGCTCCTTCTTTCCCTCCCTCCCTTCTTCCTTCCCTTCCTATAGGGCTAGGGATTAAATCCAGGGCTCCCTGAATGCTAGGCATGTGATCTACACTGAGTTACATTCCAGCTCCATAGCAATTTCTTAATATGTTACTCAAGGTAACAAGAGTAAGCCATATTTCCTACACTTGCAATTCCCTGGGCATACCCTGGTTTTTTTTGAGATAGGGTCTTGCTCTGTAATTCAGATTGGCCCTGAACTCACTATGTAGCATAGGCAGGATTCCTTGGTTGTCTGGTCAACAGAAAAAGAGGTATATCAAGTAGCAACTCCAACCATCTTTTTTTTTTTTTGCAGAACTGGGGACTGAACTCAGGCCCTTATGCTTGCCAGGGAAGCCCTTATTCCACTGAGCCATCTCCCTGGTCCCGGCATCTATTGAGACTGGTGCCACCATCTAAGATTTTAAAGATGCAGAGTACTGATTCCACACATCTCAGTCTGGTTTGCAGCACTAAAGGTCTTGGGGCACAATGCATGACCCCAAACCTAATCAGGTGCTGACTAAGTGCAGCTGCTGCTCCAGATGGCACTTCTCACCAGAGTAGATAAACAGCTCTTGGCAACTGGTACACAGCTACTGATCTGGAAAATTCTTTTACTCTCTTCCCAATGATAGAGAATGCTAACAGTTGAAAGGATCTTATCTGTCACCCCACCAGGGCAATACATTGTATCTGATCAATCTGCAGATATAACCTGGTGAGTAGAAAGCAGCAGGCACTCTAGGATGCACTATTCAGGTACACAGAGTAGGAAATAAACCCCTGGGGAAGGTAGGAAATAAACCCCTGGGGAAGGTAGGAATGTGGAATCTCTATGAAGTCCCAGGAGTCTGGAGGTCAGAGGTGTGTATCGGGATATCTTTCCCATAGTTAAGCTTGGGTTATGTGTCTTGCATTTGCTTCTACTAAGGAGGAAACACATTCAGGAGACTTTGAATTCTGGAATCAAGACATATCACATTGGAATTTTCCACTCTGACCTACTTCCTATTGACCTAGAGGATGGCCAGGTTAACAGGGGCCACAGTGCCAACTGTCAAAGGTGACTTAGATGCTGTCTGGGCCAATACTGACAGAAGCAGAATGTCTACATTCCTAGTATTCAAAAGGCTGAGGCAGGAGAATCTCAAATATAACCCTAAAGGTCTTGGGATTACACTTGGGCAACTTAGTAAGTAAAAAAGGGCTGAGGAACTGAGGATATATTTTAGTGTGAAGGCCCTGGGTTCAATCCCAGTACTGCAAGAGAAGAAAAATCAACTATGTTCCCTCTGGGAAATACGTGTGGCCCTGCTGCTGAGAACTGGAGCTTGCCAGGTATGGGAGGTCAAGCCCTTCTTTTCAGAAGCATCACAGTCTGTGGCTCTATCTGACACAGCTGGGAAAGGCTCTCTGCTTTTAAAGACTCACATAACCAGACTGGGTTCACTTGATAAATCTCCCCATCTCAATGCCCATAACCTTAAATACATCTGCAAAGTCCCTTTACTCAGGAAAGGAGGACAACAAAGGGGGGGGGGTCATTGTCTTGCCAACCAAAGATGTGATATGCAGCACAGCCAGAAGTCATGTGCCTAGTTTCAAGCTCCTGCTATGTCAGGACACTTCTTACCTGGCTCTACCTCAGCTGCCTTCTGTACAGAATGGGTACCAAATAGCATCTACCTGCCCTAAACATCAATCCCTACTTTGTTTTCTGAGTAACAATCTCTTCTCTCTTTTTGTAATAAATGAGACAAAAATTCCTGCAGAGGCTTTTTATGGTCCTTGTTTCAGAGCATGCTATATCCATGTGACTCAGGCTAGACCACGAACAGAAATGATACACATGATTTCTGCATCATTCATAACTTAAAGAAAAGTTACCTGCCTTGTAAGTTATCTGCAAAATTTTTTCTCTCTAGATCAAAAATGCTCCTTTTTTCTTTGAGACAGGGTCTCGATACATAGCTTAGGCTGGCCTTGAACTCACTATGTATCCTAGACTGGATTCAAACTCATGGCAACCCTCCTGCCTCAACCTTCCCACTGCTGGACTGCAAGTGTGCCACTGCACTTGGCTCTCTCTTTTTTTTTTTTCTATAGTCTTTTATTTTATTTTTGTTTTATTGAAGTACAAATATCAATTAGACAGTTTTAAGATACCTTGACAAGATGGATTTGATAAATTAATACATTGCAAACTGTTTTCATAATGTTTTGGTATCATAGAAGGTGCACACATGATATTATACTTACAGACATTACTGTACCGTATGTTTCTTATCAGTAAATTAAGAGTGTAGCTGCTTGCATATCTTATTTTTTATACCTGAATTACATCAAAGAGTCAACAATTAATACTTTCTACCTTGTTATTTTCCTAGTGGTTGTCCATAGTACTAGAAGCTGACATAATGTCCTGTCCAACCACCATTAGTGCAAATCTTGCCTCTCATAGAATTATGTAGAAGCACGGCATTATCTATTCCAACTGTACTGTCTATACACACACATCATGATTCTTCCTTTCTACACCCCTTCCTTTGTCTACACCTGTCAGAGATGGGCACTCCATTGTCATTCAACTAATTTAGGTGCCTGAACTCGACAACACAATACAACACAGTCCAGCATTCCACAACAATAGTGAGTTATCCGAAGAAGTTGTCGACCATAGCCATTTACAGCTCAACTTATTATTATGGCCCTGCGGTGTATACCTCATTTTTATACTTTTCTGCTGGATGGTTAAGACCTAGATAGAGCAAGACCTATATACCAACACATGTACTTTATGTTTCTTATGAGGTCAGTGAAGTCCCCTCAGGGTTTATCTTGTAGTCCTGTACCTTATTCTGTAGATCCTTTGTGTCATCCATGTGGATGAGTCATGGCCAATGCTTGACCAGTTTGCTCTCTGTGAGAGCCTGAGAGAAAGTTTTCTCTCCATGTGACTCTCCCCAGGTACACTATAGAATTTCGATTTCTTTCCTCTGTGGCTCCATAATCTCCTTGTTCAGAAAATTTGGGGCTCAACTGAGTTTCATGATGTTGCAGTACAGGTTCTCCAATGTCCTGAGTCTTCGCTGACTTTGAAAGGCTAGGGCCAAAATGTTGGCTGGCCTTGTGGCTCTTCTATTTCTCCAATCTCTCTCTTCTTTGGCAGAACCAGGGATTGAACTCAGGCCCTTGCACTTGCCAGGGAAGTGCTTATTCCACTGAGCCATCTCCCCAGCCCCTCTCCTCTCTTTTTTGAGATAGCATCTCACTTTGTAGTGCAGGCTGGCCTTGAACTCACTATGTAGCCTAGACTGCCCTTGAACTCACTGTGATCCTCTTGCCTCAGCTTCCCAAGTGCTGGGATTACAGAAGTGTGCCAATGTGCCTGGATATAAATGTGGCCACAACCCAGGCATAATGATGAGACTAAGACTACTACTCTTCACAAAACGGGAGTCAGTGAAGAAATAAAGTAACTTGGGAGAGTCTCAGGCTGATCCCATGGGACAGATCAGCTGCACAGCCTGGTGGGGCTAGGTACATGAAAAAGAAATAGGGTCCTGCAGTGTATGTTAAGTCGCTGCATTCTAATCAGCACTTGTAAAGCCTCAGCCATGCAGGGATCACTGCACAAGTTGTGGTCATCACTACTGCTAAGGTATCACTGATTCTGGGGGCTGGCAGATCTTCTTACTGTTTTGGGCTACCCGAATGGTAGAACAGAGACATAAGCAACATTACTGTGGTATGTGTAGGATGTTTTGTTTCTTTAGATAATAAAGAAGAGAGGGACACACTTAACGAATGCCACTGTGCCAGGCATTTCATCTGCACCATCTGACTTTGGAACTAGCTCCTGCAGGATGTGGAGGTGAGCGAACAGGCTCAGTTGTTTGGGCTCTTCTCTGAGATCAATCTAGCCTGGGGGAATCTGAGCTTGTTCTGCCCCTTTAACCAAAGGCTGAGTACTGGGGATCTGACTTGAGAGTCAGTTGACAAGGCCCTTGTATTGCATTACTCACATGGAAGTTCGGTACTTGATGTCATCCTTTTCAGCCAACTGTTCACAGGTAAGGCCATTATGTTCTTTCCAGAGTCCCTGACACTTCCTACAGGTCTCCTGTTGACAGAGAACAGACACAAAACACAGTTTCTGGTGAGTGAATATCACATAAGCTCCTATTCAACAAAAGGCCTGGGGCACAGGCTTCATGGGGCTTGGAATCTCTCAGAGGACCTTGCTCCATTTCAGCAGGGCTGGTCCTTAAAAAAAGACAAGATCTTACTATGTATCCCAGCCTGCCTCCATTTCTAGAATGCTGGGATCATGGGCTGCACTATTATCCTTGGTGCTAGCAGGGCTATTTCTAGATGTATCACAAAATAATATTTAGGAAGCACCAAGCTGGGTATGGTGGTGCACACCTGTGATCCCAGCATTTGGGAGGCTGAGGCAGGAGGATTGCCATAATTTTCAAGGCAATCTGGACTATACAGTGAGTTCAAGGCCATCCTAAACTACACAGTGAGACTTGTCTCAATAAAAGGCATAAGGGCAAATTTATTCTTTCTAGATCAAAAATGCTGCTCCTAATAGTCAGGCTTTCTAAAATGCCATAGCTGCCTGAAAATACCACTGGAGACAGACCTTGGGTCTTAATTTAATTTTATTATTTTTTAAAATTTAAGATGGAGTCTCTTTATGTAGACTAGCCTTGAACTCGCTATGTAGCCCAGGCTGGTCTCGAACTCAAGGGGATCTTACTATATCAGCCATCTCAGTGCCTGGGGTACAGGCGTGTGCCACCATACCCAGCTAGGTCTTGGGGGTCTCCCCATTAGCTCACTTGTTTAAGTACCTGTTTAAAAGTCAGCCTCAGGATGCTGTGGTTTGATCCCCAGATCATCAAGCCTTACCAGACCTGCTCTTAAGGCATCCTGAGCCAGCCCCATCTTCCAAAAAATCCTCCAGCAAGATCTTAGGTCTCTAAAGTGAAATGCTATGAATTGAAAGCAGGCAGGGGTTGTCTGCATGTTAATCCTCACAATATCTATGGCCAATCCTCTAGCATGGAATTGAGGAGTATCTAGATTTGGTTTACCAGGGGCCCTAAGGAGACATTCCTGCCACTCATTACTTGTAAACATGGACTTTATCCACCAAACTTCAGCTTCAGTTACAAATACAAATGTAAAAAATTCACACCCTCTAATATGAGATCATTTATAGTTTACAAAGTAACTATTATTTTGGCACCCTGAACTGAACTAATGATCTCCTGCTTGCCAGGTATGTACTGCTTCACTGAGCTACATCACTGGCTACAAAATATCTTTTTAGGTGTCAGAAACTATCCTTGACCAATAACAAGAATAAAAAAAAAAGTTAACTGGACACAAATGAAAATTGGTCTACTCTGACTGGGGAGTTAACCTAGTGTGCAGCTGGGGTAGGGTTGAGGAAGTGAAGCCTGAGAGTTGGAGATAGCTAACAGGCTGGGAGAAGAGAGCAGCATTCCAGAGTGCAGCAGCGGGCCACACTGGCAGACACGCTTGGGGAAGTGAGTTCCTGCAGCTGACCTGCACACAGTTCAATCAAGCAAAGGGGAAGGCACTCCACAGGGGGCCTTGTGGAGGATAATTACCAGCTTGATCTTTGAGCTGGGAAACCATGACAAGGTACCCAGCATGGAAGTGGTATGATAAGGTTTGTGGTTTTAAAAGATCATTCTGGATGGAAGATAGGCTGGAGGAAGGAAAAAGCAGAAAAGTAAGAGACAGGAGCTAGTATATTCATGTGAGAGAGATGGAGAAGGCCAGGCGGGGGAGGAGGTAGCGAGAATGAGAGGACTAACTTGAGAGAAACTGAGGAAGCAAGACTCAGGCTTGAGTATGGGGATAGATACCAAGGGGGAGTGCTTTGCTTCAGGTTGTGTAACCCACTGATGTAGCCTGAGGGGCAGGAGACAGGTGTGAAGATCTGGAGTCTAATCTGGTGGACTAGTGGGCCACAACATGAGGTGTGAGGTAGGGGCACGTGTGAGGGAGTTAGAGGCCACTACAGATGTCTTACACTAGGCTTCCTGTCAATTCTAAAATGTCCGTAGCTGATCTCTCCGTGAGTTATAGCGTGTGGCTGAGGTGACTGCCAGTAGGCATGGTACAGATGCTACCACTTCTCTATCTAAGAGGTGGTGGTGCTGGTGGGGAGAGAGGATGTAATGTACCATCTATCTGCAAGGATACAAGGAACTGGCAGTGCTGATGGTTCCTGAGTGGCTGAAGGAAGAGGTGGGACTTTTCACTGTAGTTTTGAACTTCATATACTATGATGGAAAAATGAAAAAATATAGTGAACGTTTATAAATTGTAACTGTACAGTGAAACCTTCTCAAAAAAAATTATTACAGTCAAAGACACATCACTATTAGTGTGAGCTACCATGCCCAATTTTGATGACCCACTTGGTGTGGGGCTGGCACTGCATCCGTAATAGAGATAAAACCTGGGTTTCTGTGCTTGCCAGGCACGTGCTTAAGATGGCCAAGTTGTCTTCCTGGCCCTGTGATAATTTTTTTTAAATTCATACTTTTACCATCCATTTTGATTATAGCTTATATAGTACCATCTAATAAAAAAGCACATTTCAAGAGAGAAAAGAACAAGGTGCTTGGGGGCTGAGAACTTACATACCCTTTGGTGAGTACTGTAAAAAAGTTCTACCCAAAAAAAAAAAAAAAGTGTGCTGGGGAGATAGCTCAGTAGAATAAGCACTTGCCTGGCAAGTGCAAAGTCCTCAGTTCAGCCCCCAGTACCACATACACAAAAAAAGGTTCTACTCAGTGGGGTAGGCAGGGTTGGAGTAGAGCTCACAGAAGAGGCTATACTTCAATGCCACTGCTTCCAAGGGCCACAGATGTTCTTCGGTCTGCTACTTGCACCTTGTTCAGTAAACAGAGGCTAAATCAATATTGTACTTAATTATTACCCATCAAAATGTATAGCAGCACAAAACTGTATTTATTTATTTATTTATTTATTTATTTATTTATTTATTTATTTGAGACAGGGTCTCACTATGCAGTTCAGGCTCGCCTCAAGCTCACTTTGTAGCTCAGGCTGGTCTCGAACTTACAACAAGCCTCCTGCCTCAGCTTCCCGAGTGCTGGGATTACAGGCATGCGCCACCACGCCCAGCTACAAAACTGTTTTTAAAAGACCTTGCCCAGGGAACTGTTGGTGGATAAACAACAGCTGGAGAATAGACGAGCTAGTATTTGGAACCTAACCTTCTAAACAATACCAGCTTTGCCACCCACCAGGAAAGCAGCTTGAAAACAATACATGGCACTGAGGTTGTGCTTTTTAGCATTCTTGGTGACCAAGTTATTAATTCATAGGCTTTTCTTTAGCAGGGAGAAGTGTCATTTTCTGGGTAAGGCACTGGTGTATCAGGTCTATGTGACCTGGCTGAGCTGGAGTCTCTGGGGTCGGAGGCCACAAGAACACTCGCCAGTAAGCACATGGTATCAGTCTCAGTGCTTTTTTCTCACAGAAAGGTTCAGAGATTCCAGTGAATGGACCCACACCACCTTTTGAAGAAATCTTACCTTGATGCTGAAATTCACAATTACAATAAGGTAGGCAAACAGCAGGTCTGTGTTAATACCATTCACTCAGCTCTGTCATGTTTCTTTAGAATTTCTCTCTAATGCACACTGTATAGTTTACTAAATTCTAATTCTTTCAAGTACTGCTAGGCTACATTCCTACACTTAACATTATTAAGGCAGAAGAAATGCGCAGTTTCTGTAACATAAAGATAATTGCGCTCTTTAAATAGTGGTGACTGAGAAAATCCCGAAGAATTAACTAGAAGGGCAGTGCACAGACCAATGAGTAAGGCAACACATCTTGGCCCCCAGACCAGCTGCAGATTGGCCGAGACTTTGGGAAGACCACTGGTTCAGATGACAGACACTTCAGGGCCTCAAGATGCACCAAGGGCCTGGATGTTCATTAGGTCTTCACTTTGCAGTGTAAAGATGCTGCCTCTTTTTATCCATTGTTTGCAGCCTAAATTATGTTTAATGGGCAAAGCAGGTCAAATTCAGTTTCTGATGACCATAAGAAAGCTGGGATTTCCTTATATAAAGGACACTTCCTCAATAATCAATAGTCAAAGATCTTTGATTATACCTCCTCCAGGCTCTCAAGACCTAGAACCCATAGGTAGGGACTTATGAGGCTGCAGGGTTCTCCTTTTACCCAGCCTGCTTAGTCATGCCTTGCTCAGATTTTGCCCTTGTGACCTCCAGTCAAAAAAAAAAAAGAATAAAAGAACAGTCTTTATCTTTGGCTGGCTCTTCAAAAAACAAACAAACAAAAAACCTTTAAGGGGTCTGGGGAGATAGCTCAGCAGCTCAGTAGAATAAGCCACAAAACAAAACAAAACAAAAAAACCTTCAAACTCATCTTCCAGGGAACAAAAGCTGCTAGCCCAACTATGAGGCATCAGGCTCTGGTAACCAAATCTAACCTCAGAATTTCAGTTTTTTATTTTGTCACTTCAGGTACTCAATAAATGTAAGACTGTCAGTCCTCAGAGGCATTCAGGTGAAAGATGAGGTATCCTACTGTTCACAAAGCTCAGAACACTCTTGGGATCTGAGCTTTCAGGCCACCTGTATCCTCCAGCTGTCAAAGCTGCTAGCCTTCCCTGCCCCCAGGTCCTAATGACATAAGGATACAAGCCAGAGGTGCTCAAAGGCATTAACACTGAGACAGATGCTAGAAGCTGGAGAATCAATAAAGCACAACAAAACTTAAGCCTAGGCAGGTCCACTGGGCTCCTTTCCTGTCCCCAATGGAAGCCAAGAGCTGCTCTCTCTTCTAGGTCCAGGGTGTGTATGCCAGCCAAGTCAGAGAATGGACTTCTTGCCTCAGGTAGCTCAGCCTGGAAACAGGGAAGGTGGATCTTCCAGCAAACCAGCAGTGCACAATCGAGAAAAACAGAGTCCCGGCAGCAGAGAGGGGTGAGACAGGATTCTCCGAGGAGTTGGTATTTTCATGAGATGGAAGAAGAATCACAAGAAAGCAGCACATCCAAACTCGAGTACTTTCCTGGTTTCTTGGCTTGGAGAGCAGTTACAGTCCCTCAAACCGACTGCCTCTAATTAGATTTTATTGGTGCATCTTTGGCATACATAATGATCACATTCATCAGAGAATTTGTACCTGGACATAATTTAACTTGTTTCTGTTTTTTCACATTCCTTTACCCTCCCTTTAGCCCTTCCTCACCTCCCCATTTACAAAAAATTTTGTTTCCATTTTTTCTTCTCTTTCCCCTTTCTCCCTCTCCTTCCCTGTTCCCTCCCCATTTGAACATCCTCTTCCTGTTTCACAATACCTATTATACGTTTTAGTCCTTATTTACACTTTTGGCTTCTCCCATCAGAGAAACAATTCAGTATTAACATGTGTGTCCCATTTCTTTCATTTAAGAAGATGGTCTCAAAGTACATCCATTTAGCTACAATTGCCTCAGTTATCCTTCTTTATGGCAGTGTAGTGCTCCATTGTATAAACCAAACTGAATGTCTCAATAGCAAAACATATGCCATAGATTAATACTTTTTTTTTGTCAGAACCAGGGACTGAACTCAGACCCATGACAAGTGCTTATTCTACTGAGTCATCTCCCCAGCCCCATAGATTAATATTCTAATGAGAAGTTTTCATAAAATTATCTCAAATGCATGGCTTTTTTCATCTCAGTTTCCTACATTTGCTGTATTTATGTTTGCAGGCAACACATGTCACCATAGTAAGGCATATAATTCATATGTGAGCACATATCATCCTGGGTGCCTTTTTGTGCTCTACAATTCTCTGGCCATCATTAGTCATCAGGGAAAGGATGGAGCCAGGACAGGGAGGCTAGAGGAGACAGGGGAGAGAGAAGTCCCTTCAGGAGGATCTCTGCTGTTTGATGTGAGCACTAGTTGGGCTGGGGGAAAACATGAGCTTGGAGTAAAATGATGCAGGATAAGGAAGAGAATTCAATCCTAATCCCACTTTCCTGCCTACTAACACTTTCACACTCCCAGTGGCTGCTGACCTGTCTATCATTTGGGTAGGTATGACTCATATGCATTTCTACTGTTCACATGAGATTCAGGGCTGTACCAATCAACAAGTTAGGATCACTGTCTACCTTCTTGCGGCTTCTTTCTTACAGAGTACAGGCAGCAAACAAAACCCAGAGCTACAGCTTGGCTGTGGGATTGTGCAGCAGCAGCCTTCTCTGAGGATGGGACCTAGAGACCTGTGGAAGATGACACTGAAGCTGAACGCAAGGCAGAAGAGCATGTACTTGGAGCAGGTCTGAAGAGCTCGGCTGTTTGGGAAGAAAGTGCACTGATGTGATTCACATTTCAAAAGGTCATTCCTGCTGGTGGGCTGGTGTTGGACAGCTGACCTGGAGGCAACCCTCTCTAGCTCAGGGCCAAGTTAACTTAAAGCCGTGTAAGGCAGACTTCCTAAAGAATCCTGCCCAAGTAGGGCCATAAGCTACTTCCTGAGTCAAGCTGTCTCACTGAGCCTGGAAGTGGGTGGGGCTGCCCTGGAAGCAGAAATGACAACACATCCACCTTTTCTCCTTTCTGGTTTAAGAGGACCACATCTTCCTACAGGACTTGAGAATTGTTTTCTTCCCTTTCTTTTACCTTCCCTTCCACTACCCTCTCTTCCTCCTCTGTCAGTCTTTCCTTTTTATTTTATTATTATTTTGTATATTTTGTATTTTTAGGGAAAGGTCTACAGGGTTCAGGGTCTCACTACTAGATCTTACTTGTAGTGATCCGCTTGTTTACAGCCTTCCAGGAGCTGGGATTACAGGCACCCACCACCATGCCCGGTCTCAACTGCCAGTCTCAATTGCCACCTCAATATACCTGGGGGGTGGGGCTGGTATTGCAGGCAATGTAATCCGCTGAGCTACTTGGTCGGCCCAGTCCTTCCTTGTACACTGGGGCCTGAACCCATGGTTTCCATATTGAGCATTATCTCTAGCCCTTTTAAGTTTTTTTTTTTTTTTTTGAGACAAGGTCTCACAAAATCAGAGTTGCTCAGGCTGGCCTCCAACTTGCATCCCTTCTGCCTCAGCCTCCCACATTACAGGTGTCTGCAACCATGCTTAGCCTATTACTAATAACTTAACGTACAACTTACTGCTTTGTTCATCCTAAAGTACTTGCCAAGGTTTTGCAAGATGAGCTATGAGTAACCGGAAACCTGTCTACATCTCCCTAGAGGGCATGTCTAAATGGATCTCATCCAATCTTTAAAGCAGCTGTGTGCAGAAAGTGCTTCACTATCATTTGCATACACGTATGTACACTTTTAAAAGTAAACCAGGCCAGGAAGGCTCAGAGTCAGATTCACTTGGCCAAGGCCTCGGAACCATGAGCTCAGTCTGCCTGACCCAAATCCACTTGTTCTTTTCCCTCCATTCCCTTTGCCAAGTCTGCAGTGTTTCTTGTAGGCTCAGCTCACTGCTCACTGGAAAACTCTGGGTCACTAGGGCATGAGACAAGCCCTGGGGTCATGATGACAACTGTGTGAAGAGCTGCTGGTGAGCAATGGCTCACCTGAGGTGAGGCTGGAATGGGGGTGTGCCTGAAGACACCTTTCTCCCAGATAACATTGGGGCCTGTTAATCACAGGGTGGCATTAAACTGGACACATGTGAGGAAGTGGCTCTTCCTGCCACCTTTGCTAGCTTCATGGCTGGCAGAGCAGCAGAAGGAAGCACAGTTTTAGATTCCCATTATATGTACAAACAGAAACTGGCTGAATGTGACTTTTGGCACCAGAACCAAGTATCAGTCAGTCACTTCCTGGGGACCTTTCCCTGTAAACACTTGCTATTTGACACTGCCAAGATATCAAGGACTCCAATCTGTTAAGATGTGCTAATGACTGCTTGATATTATTACAGTCACCAAACTAGATTAAAGTCCTATTCAGAGTTATGCTGGTGATGGGGACAATATCAACACTAAAAGGAATGGAAACATTCTCCCTTTTCTGTCCCTGCCTCTTGCCCATGCTTCTGGTCACCAACTATGGTCCAGCAGGTGCTATCTGTAGCAAAGGAGTGAGCATAAAAAGAGCCTTGCCCTCGAGGGGTCTTCTCTAGGCTAGTGGACTCACAAACAGGCTCTCTCTGAATATATCCTGAAGACACCAAGTATTGTGGGGAGAGTTTGAGTAGTGAGGGTACCCCTTCATTGAGGAGGCTGCATGCAGAGCTGGTGCTCAGCTCTATCCTGAGGGGTGTCTGGTAAAGAGAGTTCTAAGCAAAGCAGGACACAAACAGGATAGTGGTGAGATCCAGGAGAGGAGAGAGGTGCTCAGACAGTCAGCTCTTCAGCCAGCACGCATGCCAGCCTGCTGGCCTTCTGCCAATGTCTACATGCCCTCCACCCTCCATGGTGTAGTGCTTGGCCTACAATGTCCTTTTTTCCCTGGCAATGCCTACTCATCCATACCTGCTTCAGATACCAGGACTCTGGGAAACCCAGGGCGTTGGCCAACCCTCTGTAAGAGGCTGCATGTCTGAAAATGAAGGGGCGAAGGCTGGCAAGACAAAGTCTATTCCTCTCCACCTGGAAGTCACAAACCCAGGCTTTCAAATTTCACAGTGGGAGAAAGGAGATGAAGTCTCCAGACATGAATGCTGCCTCCTTCAAGACATTACCTTCTCATCAGTCTTTCTAATTACAAAAGATACATTTCTCAAGAAAATGAGGTTATGTGTGATCCTTTCAGGTTCACTCAGTAGACTTCAAGCCCTGAAGTTCTGGTTTCTTGTCATGAATGCTTTTCCTTACTCCTGCCCCCAGTCTGATTTATGAGTAAACTGAAAGAACAGTTGTTGCAAGAGGGTGATAACCAAACGCTTGCAGCTGGTGCAAGAAAGCACTGCATATTATATGAATTCAAATATCCACATATTTCCTGCTACTGACAGGCTAAGGCAAGAGCATCACTGGAACCTAAGAGTTCAAAGCTACCCTGTATACAATAAGTATCTATTAGAAAGAAAAAAAGAAAAAAGGAAAGAAAATTCTTTCTAATTTCTCCTACAGCTATACGAGTTGTGCAAGTGAACTATTTACTCATTATGAAAGGAACTTCATGACCGGCAGTTCTGAGGATGTGCATCCAAGGGCTCCTCACAGATCCCATCTTCTCTGTACCCTAGAAACAAGACAGTCCAGCTTGGTTGTGGGATGTCTACCTTCTCACAGGAATCCAGATGTAGAGTTTTTAGATAATGTTCACTTGCTACCACTGCCTGATCCACTGCCTGATGCACTGCAGATGCAGCCCAGCAAGTAATCTGCTACAGGTTCCTTGGGAGGAACAGTCACCAGTGTGCACATGACAGAATTCTACTATGAATATTTTAGTGATGTCTGCTAATCATCTGGTGATGTCATGTCTTTCTGAGAAGCCAAACTTTCCAATGCAAGAGATTTTGTTCTTTCCCTCCAAGTGAATCACCTCTTGGAGGCAGAAGAATTTTAAAAAATTTCTAAATGCACAAACTGAATTCTGGATGTGGTCAAGTGAGAGTGCTTGCATTATAAAGACCACAGCCCCCTCTCTTGTCCTGAGAAAAGGGCTGCTTTGGGGGAAGATTTCATATTCTTCTCAAGTGTTTTTTTCATTTTCTTATATACATCACTGCAAATAAAAAAAAAAGCTTGGAATGCACACCCCACCATTTCTTTTTTCTTTTTCTTTTTTTTTTTTTTTTTGTGGAACCGGGGATTGAACTCAGGCCCTTGTGCTTGCCAGGGAAGCGCTTATTCCACTGAGCCATCTCTCCAGCCCCTACCCCACCATTTCTATGTACAAAACAGACTTTGAGAAAAGAAATCACTAAAAACAAAACAGGGCCTGGGGAGATGGCTCAATAGAATAAGCACTTGCCTGGCAAGCTCAAGAGCCTGAGTTCAATCCCTGGTTCCGCACACACACAAAAAAGACAAAAGAAAACAAAAAAACCCCAAATCTGCTCTAGTTAGGTGACAAACTGGATGGTATGTTCTCATTTGTTTTCTGGGCTAATGCTGCCCTCTAGGGACAGAAATTATTAAGACATATGACCTTGGTTCTAGGAAGTTTTTACCTTTATGAAAGTAACTATAGACAGAAACATCAGCTTCCTCAGAGCAGTCAACACTGGTGACTGTTTCTCCCCAGGAGCCTGTAGCAGATCACAGGGCTGTATCAACAATACTTCAAGCAACAGAAACAAGTGAATATTTATATAAAAACTCCAAGACAGACATCTTGAGCCCCTACAAGGGACTTGAAATCAAGCTCAGGGAACCCTGGCTGCCAGAATCCACACTGAAGTAGGGTGGGGGATGTAGTTCAGTGACATAAACCCTGCCTGGCAAGCATAAGGTCCTGAGTTTGATCTTTAGTAAAAGAAGTCACAACGAAAGGAGATGAAGATGTAAATGTAAATATGGTAATATGGTCATAAAAGAGGATGGGGAATGCTCAGGAGAGAAGCACAGAAAGGCAGAGCCCATAGTCATGAGGTGGGAGGCCGGGGAGGTGTCTCTCAGCAAAGGCCTGAAGCCTTGTGATCTCTGGGGAATGGCAAGAAGGGAGGAAGGATACTAGCAGTACGGCAGGCAGTAGAATGTGGGAAAGAGGCTGCCTGGCCTGGCAGGTGATGACAAAGCATTGGCTGTCCCCTAGAGGGAGGATGGTGGGGCAGGAGTGGAAAAAAGATTCTCCCCCAGTGGTTCTCCTTCAGAGGCACTCTTAGGGCTGAGTCCTGCCACACGCCACTCTCAGGGCTGTACTTGCAGCCTTGAAAGGGCAGGAGGACAGAGGTGTGATTTAGCCCCTGCAAAGGCATCTGTCTGTTTCATGCTGTAAGAGCTGGCGGAACCAAAGCCACTACAGACAGGACTTTCACACTGTGAACTGTAACCCTTTGGTGGACTGTGAAATCATCCTAGAAGAGGATGACCAGTGTTTTTTTTTTTTTTTTTTTGGTGGAAAAGCTAGAGGCGCTTAAAGGACTAGAGGCTCTTGCTTGTACTGGGAACTCCCAGGAATTACCAGGAGGAACAGAAATGGCCCGCTTCCACTGTCCTGTAGGCCCTTCTGTTCCTGAGCAACGTGGCCTGCATGTCAGGCAGAAACACACAGCCTTCTCTACAGTCAGAAAGGCGACACAGCAGGAAGCAGTGGGTCCAGTAACGGATCTCTCTCTCTCTCTCTCTTTTTTGGCAGAACTGGGGATTGAACTCAGGTCCTTGCACTTGCCAGGGAAGCGCTTATTCCACTGAACCATCTCCACAGACCGGACAGATATCTTAAACTCAAGCATGATTACTGCTACCACTCAGGAGTAGATATTATCTTTACTCCCACCCAGGTTGGCCGTGGGCTTTCAGGAGCTCACTGAAAACACTGGCCTGGTCAATGCAGCTGTAAACCTGCCTGGACTCCATTGTCAGCACCCCTAGAAGAAAGGGTGCAGGTCCCAGGAAGCCAACAGAGATGCTGTCCTCCCTATACCCAGCAGACATTAGGGGGCCTTAAAATAGCCTGGACCAGGTCTGGGTTCTGGAGAGCAAGTGTAGCTTCAGCCTCGGCAGGCTAGCTGGCTATGGTATGGTTCCTTAGGGCCTTCTGTGAGGCTGGCAGTCTTGTTTGTAGGGCAAAAACGTTATCATACAACCTAAACAACTAGGTTGACAGCATGCCTTGATGGATATAGATGAGCGCCTCAAAAGATTATAATTAAGGCTTTTACCTTGTAAGAGGTTTCTTAAGAGGTATACTCTGAGGGCTAGTCTAGCAGTCTGTTTCCTCAGGAGGCAGTCTGCAGTGGGCATCAAATGGGTAGAGAGGCCCAAAAGTGAATAATTCTTGGAAGCAAGGCAAGAAACTTCCAAAAGAAGAGTGGACTAAGGGCCAGGGAGATAGCTCAGTAGAGTAGGCGCTTCCCCCTGGCAAGTGCAAGGGCCTGAGTTCAAGCCCCAGTTCCACCAAAAAAAAAGCAGTGGATTGAGTGTATGGGTCTGTGAAGTATGCTGCAGCTGGGAAGGCACACAATGCACAGACTCAAATAACACTAGCAGAGAAACCAGTGGCAGGAAATCTTAAGGTCTGAGTGGAGAAAGGACTTCTCATGAGAGCTGCAGAACATAAATTCAAAGGCAAAATAACTGAACAGAGTACAGTAGTTTTATTCTAAGAAGGATACCACAGACAAAGGTAAGAGGTCTTGGTGGATAAGAAAAGATATCTGGAACCCCTGAAAAGGAAACAGGATTAATAAATACCTAGAACAGAGACTGGGTGTGGTGGCACATGCCTGTAATCCCAAGGCTTGGGAGGCTGAAAATAGGAGGATCACTACTCGTCTAATATGTGTAGTGAGATCTTGTTAGAACCTATAATAAAATATATTGAAAAAAACAATACCCAGAACACAAGGAATTGGTAAAAATTAGGAAGCACAAAACAAGAAATCCAATAGAAAAACAGGTTGAAGATCTGCACAGTTAAGTCCCAGTGAGAGATGCTCACCCATAAGTGTCCCAGCACTTGGGAGGCTGAGGTGGGAGGATCGAGGCCATCCAAGGCCAGCCTGAATTGCAGTGGACCTTCCAGTTATGACCAGCATAACAAACAACTTGGGTTATGACCTGAATGCTGGCTGCTTGTGCTTTACATGATCCCAGGTACAGATTTAACTCTTAAAAAGAGTTTTGGAAGGACATTACACATCCTTTTCTGTATGGGGTTGTCTGAGACATCCTGGGCCAATGTCTCTCTAAGGACACTGAGATCTGCCATACACAGGAAACTTTAAAAGGCTTTGTAGAACAGCCAGAGCCTTCAACTGACAACCTGAGTTACAACCAACCCCCAGGAACAAATTGAGTTCTTAAGTCAAGGGTCCACTGTAGTGAGAGCCTGTCTCCAAAACAAACCACAAAACAAAACACACAACAGAAAAGGCCCATGATGACTCTTCCACTTTTTCCTCTCACTCTCCCAGTTCACCTGCTTGAGTTACTCCAGATGGTGTAAGTGTCTGCCCTTCAGTTTTGCTACAGGAAACAGTAAGATATGATTTGATCAGTAGAATGCTCATCTGATGCCTGCAGAAGCCCTGATCTTATGCCTCTATGGCTCTTTACCTAGCTGTAGACTTCCCCTTGAGGCATATGAATGGTTTAATACTGATCTTTAGTTCTGTAGAACACAGCAGTATAAAGAACATCAGAAGATACTTTACTAGCTCTTCAGGGGTGAACCCTGGTCACCTAGGTCCTTGCTATTTCAAGTCTTGGGTTGGATTATCCTTTGATACTTCTACTCAGAGAAGAAAAGTTCAGACCAGGTGGGTTCTCTGGGAAGTAAGTTTTGCTATTGGCAGCCACAGGGTGGGTGACATATTTATGGTCCATTCTTTTCAAGTGACTAAAAGGACTGGCTGAGGTTATTCACTGCTCATGAAAATAGTACTCTACCATGCTTCAAACCAAAGACAATCAACAGATTTCACAAAGGGCAATGTCACAGCACAGGTCATGTTTACAAATTAAGACTGAAAGGAAATCAAACCCACTAAACATTGTGGCTAAAAATGCAAACTGTGCACAGCACATATTGGCATGCACTTTCACTCCACCTGACCCTGACCAGGATAACTGGGACAGCAATGGAGCTGCTTACACTCAGCTCACACAGCCTGGCCATAGCCCAGCTTTTTCCCCTCTGCTGAGTGTGACCCTGTTAAGTGGCAGGCAGACTACTCCAAGACCATGTGCAGAAGCTGCCAAGAAGAAATGTGCAGCAGCAGTGAAAATGCTGAGTATTTCTGAAGACAAACTGCCCCTTCTTTTCTTTTTTGAAACAGGGTGTTGGTATGCAGTTCAGGCTGGCTTCAAACTCATAGTAATCCTCCTGATTTAGCCTCATGAGTGCTGGGATTATAGGCATGTGCCACCCCACTTGGCTTGCCCTTCCTTTTCTTTCTGCTTATTTTTAGGCTAACATTTTTGGTACACTTAAGTCTCTCAAATATAAAGCAAACTTTATGACATTCATGAGGGGAAACTGATCAGTGGTTACTCCAACACTCCTGCCCCAGGGCATGTTCACCCATCCTGCCTCTGGACTGGATCACCTGTTCCTTCATGACCAACAATCTAAGGTGACCTCAGAAGCAACAGTATAACTGAGGTGGAGAACTGGGTCTCCTAACAGAATACTGAATGTGACCAATGTACCCTCCAACCCTGTGTTTCCAGTTCAGAGCACAGCCTAGATTCTTAGCTCCAGTTTTGTAGCCCAACCTGTGGGTGTATAGTGTTCATAGGAGGAATCTGCCTGAAGCCTTTCTCATGGGTGAGGCAAGGGAGGCTGGCCAGCCAGGGAGGTAAGACCAAGCTTATCCAGGGGGAGCCATCATGGTGGCTCCCCCTGGATAAGCTTGGTCTGTTGGTCATGAAGGAACAGGTGATCCAGCCATCAGCAAAAGAAAGGGAGGCCTCAGGAGAAACCAACCCACCCACACCTTGGTCTTGGACTTGCAGGCTCCAAAGTTGTGTGAGAAGGAAGAGCTGTGTCTGAAGCCTGGTAGCAGCCTGTGCAGGCGCAGGGAAGCCTTCAGGGGCAGCACAGTGCCACAGGGGGTGACTGCTGGGCCCCTTTCTGCGCATGCAGTGCTTCCCTTCCTCACACACACTGGAAAGGCTAAGTCCTGATTCTCTGGGAATAGATGGGAAATAGATTGTAGGGACTGTGATTGTAGGAATGTGACTAAGTCCTGGAAACCATGCTTACCACCAATTTATTTTCCATTCAGATGAGCACATGGCTTCCTGAAAGCAGCTGTCCCTGAATACATGTTTACTAGGCAAAGGACAATCTTGTAGCAGTATCAGTTATCTTGTTTCTACTGATGTTTATATCAAATGATCCTACTCTACAAAAATACCAGTTGGAGGGTTATGTTCGATAAATTTTATAAGCAAAGCAACCAGCGTTTAGAATAAAGCCACATGCCTAAGATTACTTAGAGCATGAAGACAGAATTTATCCCAGTAATTTCAATACAAGCTGGACTGTGAATTGGTGTTCTGGGAACAGAGAACTTTCAAAGAACACAAGTTGATTTAACTTTGTAACAACTTTCTTATAATCTCTCGCTGATATCCACCGACAGTCATGATACATAGATATGATTAATTAAACCTAACTTAACAAGTGCTTCCCAAGCAAGTCAGATAGTGTTAGGGAGTGGAAATAAAGAGCTGGACAAGACTCCATCTGTTGACTGTCAGTAGATTGTGATACGTAGATCCAGTCTACAGAAGCTCAATGGCTAACAGCCAGGCATGGTGTTCAACAGTTGCCAGGCAGGAATGGCATTCAATTTGTCAGGTTTTGAGTTTTAGACTTGCAGGCTCCATAGTTGTGAGAAGGAAGAGCTGTATCTGAAGCCTGCTGGCAGCCTGTACAGGCACAAGGATGCTGGGGTGGGGCTCAGGAAGGCAGCAACTAGATAAGTCATGTGGGAGAGGGTCAGTACAGAGCCAGAGAGGCAACAGGAGCTTGCAAGACATGGAAGGCATCCTAAAGAGTACCTAGAGAGCACTGAGGAGCTTCTGGAAAGGGCCAGCAAGGGAAACTGTGCTCAAATGCTTTCTTCAGTAAAAGTGTGCTGTGCAGTTTAGAGGTGGCTATGGTCCAGGTGAGTGAGACAGGGTGGAGATGGAAGTGAAAAGCCTTGAGGACGATTGCCATAGAGGCTGGGGCTGAGGCTAGGGTCTTTAGGACACATGGCACATGGGCCCAGGACATTGTTAAGGAGGTGTCACTGGCTGAAGTCATTTGAATTAATTAATGGAGATTCTCCTGCCACAGCCTCCAGAGTCCTAGAGTTACAAGCATGTACCACTATGCCCAGTATATAGTCAACTGAATTTAAAACTTCGGGTTCTACTATCTGAGTGGGGAGAGTCCTTTGTGTCATAAATCTACTGAAGTACTGAGATTTCCTGGCTTTAGCCTGGGATCTGTGATTGCTGTCTGTGGTGCCTCTCTGCTCTATCAGCACCTCCTCAGAGCCCTAGGTGGGCTCTCTGTGACACCCTAACCCTAGGTAGTGTTGCATTTGTCAGCAGTACCAGACAGTAGGAGGGTTAACAACTCTGTGGTTACTGAGACATTTTCTATGGAGTTCAACTTGTGGGACATGGCTTCTGCCTACCTGCACATGGCCGTTAGTATAGGCCTATTGATGTGGCTGCTTCTGGATCAACAATGCAGGGTGGGGACAGCTTTGTGGAGATAGCAGGATAGGAGGAGAGGTGGAAAGAAAGGAATATGGCCCAGGTGAAGGCATTTGTAGGAACAATGGCAGTAATGGACCTGCTAGGTTTGTGTGTAGTCAAAGGGAGGAGCCAGAACAGTAAGAATGACAAAAGCCCAGGTCTCTAGGAGCCATTGCCTCCCTAACTGGGTGATGCAGGAAACAGGAGACAGGGGACTCAGGGAGATGTCAGGACTAGGTGCTAGAAGCCCAGGCCACAATCCAGAATGAGGGCCTCAAGAAATCCCATTTGGCTACATCCAAGGAATGCCTGTCTTATTTCAGCCTACAACAAGCAGGTGCCAGGCAGGGAATCCTTGTGGATATGGTTCAAAGAGGAGGTGACCTCATTCATTTGTGGCACTGCAAAGGTCAGGGGTCTTTAAAACAGATGTGGGGGGCTGGTGAGATAGTTCAATGGATTAAAGCTCCAGCTTTGGCAAGTGCAGAGACCTTGGTTCCATTTCCAGCATCACATGTTGTGCCCAGCCCTGCCTCCAGGACGGGCTAAATGGCCAGAGTCAGGGTGTGGTGGCACATGTCTGTAATTCCAGCACTTGGGAGGCTGAAAGCAGGAGGATCACCAGGAGTCTCAGCTGTGTAGTGAGATCATGCCAACAATCAAATACATTACAAAAGAAAAACAGAAGATGTGGACACTGACTGGTTGCTGAAGCAAGCAGTACTGCATGTTATTACAGCTGAAATCCTGTAGTAAGAACTCCTTGTGCTCCCAATGCTGAAGGAAGGTATCATCTATTTAAGCACCTGTGGGTGCTTTCCAGCCCCTTCTTCTCACAGCCCATCATCCTGGGTCAGAAGCTACATGGACTGGATTCCAGATCCTTCAGGGAGAGAAGCCCCTAGACTGTGTCTCAGTGGACAAGGAGGGCAAGAGACAGCAGCCACACAGACTAAGCCACTCTTCCCCCCCCTTCTATGCATTCTTGACATTCCAGTAAGATTCCATTCTTCCCTCCTCCCCAGTTTTTTTTTTTTTTTTTTTTTTGAGAGGGCTGGCCTTGAACTCATGGCACTTCTTCAGCCTCAGGTTCCCAAATGCTGGAATTATAGGCGTGTCCCCTCAATTTAAGATTTCATTCAAACAACATAAAACAATCTAGTACTCAGTGCTAACATTAGGTGCAGAAAAGCAAGAGTGAGACAGGGAACCAAGAGAAGCCCTGTGGCAAGAACTGCTGTGGCCTTTGCTTCCCCATAGCCTGGCTTTCCTGTCTGCCCACCTGTGTGGCCATGGTGGCTCTCAGGGGGCTCTCAGAACATAAATGACACATGGACATCTGGAAAAAGCACAAGAAAGGAATATATACATCACTGCTAGAAGCAGCTATTTTGTGCAAGAATGAATTTCAAGCCTCACACCTGGGAGAGAGAAAAGACAAATATACAGGGCAGTAAGGGCCAACAGGACACATATATCAGACCCTGGCCTTGGGTTCAGGCACTTCCCCTTCAGCATTACCCCATGCCTAAGATACCAGGTGTGAGTTCAGCTGGGACCAATGGATGTGGATATAACCATATCTAAGAACCCTATTTCCTATATGCAAGAGTTACTATTCCTTAACAACTACATGCAGTGGTCCTGTAAGAAATCTTAGGAGGGGGGGTCTAATCTCAGTAAACTACTACTAGAGACTCCACACACAACTCTGATGCTGGCTTATGTGACAGGAAAATGGATGATTTCACATTCTGCTATTACTGCAGAATGTGCAGAGACTATTCAGCCTCAGCAAGGAGATGCCATCTTGCTCTGGACACATGCCTACCGGGTAGTATGGCAATGCACTCACAATTTTTTTTTTTTTTTTTTGGCAGAATCAGGGATTGAACTCAGGCCCTTGCACTTGCCAGGGAAGTGCTTATTCTACTGAGCCATCTTCCCAGCCCCGCACTCACAATTATTAATGGTGGGCACAAACACGTTTTATCCACTGAGGATAGTGCTAATCACAGATCTATATTTTCAAGATTTCTTCTGTTAAGGAAAGGGAAAAAGGGCAATGTAGGGGAAAAGATAAAATGTACGATACAGCTATGACGTAAAAGCCATACAGACAGCATTTGGGAGATTATGCTCATTGTAAACATGTGAGCAAGCTCTTCTCACATAATTACTTATTTGTTGTTTACACCTACAGTTAGTATCCTCTGACTGGAAGTTACTAAGGACACATCTAGAATGTGCCTGAACCTCATATAACTACACTCTTACCTGGAGCAGGGTGCTTGTGACCTTATCAGGAGGCAACCAGGTTTTCCAAGTGTTCTCGGTAATGCCTACCTTGGGCACACCTGACAGTGTAGCCATTTCCTCCTGGTTTTAAGAAGCTCACTCTGCCTGCCTGGATGTTCCTCAGAGGCAAAGGGCCAAGACTGGAATTTGAAAGCACCCAGCTTTTGCCAGAACCTAGGTTTATTTGTGAGGCTTTAGGGCCCTCTGCTGGCTGCTTACTGTAACCGTTATCAGAGAACTTGTTACCACTAGTTACAAGGCTCTCATTCATATATATATATATATATATATATATATATATATATATATATATATATATATATATATATATATGCATGCTTATTTTTTTTTTGAAACAGGGCCTCATTATGCAGTTTGAGCTGGCCTTGTGCTCACTTTTGTAATCTCCAGTCTGGTCTCAAACTTGCAGAGATCCTCCTGGCTCAACCTCCCAAGTGCTGGGATCACAGGTGTGCGCCACCAGGCCAAGTACTGGGGCCGCATGGTGGGCACTCACATATGGGGTGGGGATTGAACTTGAGTCCTTGTGTTTGCCAGGTAGGTGCTTATGCCTCTGAGCTATCTCCCTCTCTATCTACTTACTGTATTTTATTTTTCTTTTTGTCTTTTTGAGACAGGGTCTCACTATGAAGTTCAGGCTGGCCTTAAGCTTACTTTGTAGCTCAGGCTGGTCTCTAACTCACAACAATCCTCCTGCCTCAGCCTCCCGAGTGCTGGGATTACAGGCAAGTGCCACCACGCCCAGCTACTTACTGTATTTTAGGGAAGGGTCTACAGGCTGTTCAGGGTCTCACTACTAGACTGGGTTCACAGTGATCTGCCTGTTTACAGCCTTCCAAGAGCTAGGATTACAGGAGTGCACCACCACGCCCAGTCTCAATTGCTGTCTTGCACCACAGGAACAGGGATGCCACGGCAGGCCCAGGGATCAAACTCCAGCCCCTCCCTTTTTTTGTGGAACCGGGGATTGAACTCAGGCCCTTGCACTTGCCAGGGAAGCACTTGTTACACTAAGCCATCTCCCTGGCCCTTCCAGCCCCTTTAAAATAATCATTAATTTATTTATTGGTACAAGGTATTAATACACAGCTCAGACTTGCAGTGAATCTCTCCTGTCTCAGCCTCCTATGCAATGGGATTACAGGTGTGTACTACCACACCTGGTTTGTCAGCTGGTACAGGGGGTCTGGGGCTGGGGCTGGCATGGTATGTGGTATCGCTATCTCCCAAGCCCTCTTCTGGTTTTTCTTTTTCCTGGAGGCAGGGTCTTACTATGTAGTTCAGGATAGCTTTGAACTCACTATGTAGCCCAAACTGGCCTCAAACTCAATGCAATCCTCCTGCCTAAGCCTCTTGAATTAAAATGATTTTAAATGTTCAAATATCACAGAAACAACCGAGAAAGCATTATATGTTTGAGCCCTTGCAACATAGGCATTTTATCCGCACTTGATAAGTAGGATAGGCAGAACATTAAAGCTTGTGATAGACTTAGGAAGAAAACAATTGTTATGGACTCTGCCACATACCACAGTGTTGCCAAATACACACCAGCAATCTTGAACCACCAGATTCTGGTGTCTTACAGAGCCTGGCTCCATGCTGCCCAGAGACTTACTAATCAAATGCCTTGAGCAAGTGGTATCAATGCAGCCAGCAGGGCTGAATGAGGATGTACACTGTGCTCAGTGAGGAGGCTGGCACACTTCGGTGACTAATCAATGTAGCCGCTCTGGTCAAGGCTTCCAGGCCTCCTGCCTACCACAGTGGTGACTGACTGGAAACTCCTGTGAGATCCATAGCAGTGGGATGCGTTGGAGCGGTTACTCCTCATACTGACAATGACAGAGCACGTTTACAATAACAGAGCTGTTTCTGGATACCAGCTTATCAGGGAACAAAGTAAGAGCTGGACTTAGCAACTTAAAAGGAAAAAGGAAACGAGAAGGCAGGGCACAATGCAAGCATAAAAGAACAGAAATCAGGGGCCAGACAGGTTGGCACATGACTATAACCCCAGGGACCTGAATAATTGAGGCAGGAGGACTGCAAGTCTGAGTGTACCCTTCCAGGGGGAGGAACTGTGGGAGAGAAGTGTGGTGGTAGGGGAAGGCCACACACTGACAAGGGGTGTGTGTGTGTGTGGGGGGTACCTGAACACAGTCAGAGGGGTCTCTGCCAAGGGTGCCTCTAAAGCACAAGTAGGCAAATCTGCTAGTCTTAAAAGGGTACAGAGGGGAAGACTGCCTGGTCAGCCCTGAAAAGCATGTAGGCAGTGAGTGCACTGTGCATATAAAGAGATTACTAAGTGTAACAAAGCTGTTGGTGAGCCAGGAGAACCTGGGCAAAACCTTTCAGCATCAGAAGAGTTGACCAGGGAGCCCCTTGAGAATCCTTCTTGCTTCCTGTTTCTGGGAGTCTAAGTATTCACTGTATGCATAATTACTTGATAAAGCCTTAGCTCCAGGCACCATGGCAACAGACCACAAAATCAAACCACTGAAATCAAGCAAGTGAGGAGAACACCCCCGTCATGAAATCTGCCTCAGTGGAATGTGCTGCTGCAGGGAGGTGGGGAGAAGGGGAGGGAGAAAGAACATGAGTGCTCATATCACCAGGAAAAGGAGCCTAGGAGTGTTGGCATTTTAAACAACTGGTCCTGTGTGTAAAACAACAGACATGGGGGTAGCACTACCTTGGAGAGAAGAGAGAATTGAGCAGCCAGATCATTACACTTAGATGCCAAACAGAGCCAGCTAAGGCCCCTCAGGCCCCCGTTTTGTAGAGAGCCCCAGAGCAAGGGTGTAAAGGAGCTCTAGTTCTTTAGCTACAGTAAAGACACTACCTGTTGTAGTTTGCTGTTTTTCAAGGGGGAGCAATATCATATAGGACACACAGTTTGTAAAGTTATTTTCTAATAGCCATCCAAAGAATCATATGTAAAAAGAGACAGGAAATCTGTCCACATACTAAAGAACAGAGTCTAGCGGAGGGCCTGGATCCCACAATAATATCCTGAATAGTTCAGTGGAAGACCTAGAGCTCATAACTGTCTCCCACAAGTTCAGCTGGAGACCTAGAGCATATGACAATGTCTCATGCAAGCCTATTTCATGGATCTGTGCTGGGAAGGGACAAAGGTCAGTGATGGAAGTTAGAAAGCCTGTGCCTGAGGAATGAAGGATCTGTGCTAGCAGGCTGAGGGATCTAAATGGCAGCCAGGAAGCAACACTCAAGGTAAGAACTAGAGTTCCCCTGACAAGTACCACTTGGGCTGGAGAATACAGCTTAGTGGCACATCGCCTGCCTTTTAAGGGCAAGGTCCTGAATTTGATACCCATATAAAAAAAAAAAAAAAAAGAAAAAAAAAGAAAGAAAGTACTACAGCCATCTTCAGTAACAGTGAGGTCTCGACTCCTCTGAGGATGAGGAACAGCTGAATTCCCATCAGGAAAGCCAATTCAAAAAGATTCTCCAGGAGACTGAGCACTGTGCATCATCCCTTCTGGAACCAGGAAGCAATGCTCAAAGTGAGGACCAGGGCTCCTCCAAAATAAACTGCAGCCATCCTCAGTGACAACAAGGTCCCAAACTCCTTTTCTTTTTTTTTCTTTTTGGCAGAACCAGGGATTGAACTCAGGCCCTTGTGCTTGCCAGGGAAGTGCTTATTCCACTGAGCCATCTCCCCAGCCTTTTTTTTTTTGTGGCCAGCTCAGCCCACACTGGGGATGGGGCTGGTGTGGCACATGGTGCCAGGAATCGAAACGGCATACTTGCCTGAGTACTTGCCTAAGCAAACGCTTTAAACCACTGAACTATCTTACACCCCGCCCCCCAAGCTCCTTTCCTGATAAGAACAACTAAGTTCACCAGGAAAGCCAGCACAATTTTCCCAGCAGAATAACCCAAGAGAACCAGCAGCTTCCAACAGGTCCCTGACAGCCTCTCTGCCAATGGAAGTATATCCTCAGGTGGCCTCCTATACCCAGCACTATGCTATTTCTGTTCAGCTGGGTGTAACAAGTTGACTCCCAGCTGGCAATCCACCACACTATCATTATATGGGGCAGAAGAATAAGTAGGTCCCTGAAATTTTTGTGATGATCAGGACTGGCAGATTATCCTAACTCTAAATTGTTTTCATATTCAGTCCTTTTTACAAATTGCTACCAAAAGCATCTTCCCAAACTTAAGACCTGATCCTGTCATTTTGTCAGTTATCGCTGCTCACAAGAACTTCATATCATTTATAAGCTGGCTCAGGAGCCTCCAGCTTCCTGCCCTTCCTCCTGAAATACACCCTCTTCTCTAACACTTACTGAATTCTGGAAGAACTCTAGAAGGCCTCTCCTGACCCTCTGTGCCAGCACTAGGCTGCCCCCAAGATCCAGTACCAGGTCATTGCTATAGAGCTCTTCTAACTCTCTGGCATGATCCCTTCCATCACCTGCACATGTCTACTCCTTCCACAGCCCACATCCCCTAGGTGAAGGCAGCGATGCACCTGCCTCTGCCTGGAGCACAGTGACTGGCTTTCAGAGCTCATGCTTCCACTCCTCTATGCTTCCACTTGGAGGCCAAAGCGGCTCCCAGATAGACATCTGAAAGGCACCTTCTGATCTCTTGGCCTTGCCACAAAACTTAACTTTCCGGGTCAGCTAAGGCACATGGTCACCTGCCAGGTATTCTTCCTTCCCCAACCCCTCCAGTTCTAATTTAGCCAACTATTCTTTTAGGCTCTGTCCCTAAACACACCTCAGATGCTCTGTGCCTGTTGGTTCATAACTTAGTATCACTTGTGGCTTAGACCACAGTGAGAAGCTTGGGCTATGGTCTTCCTCAGAAGAATCTGTGTGACTTAGACAAGTCCCTGGCTTCTGCTCTTCATAACAAACAGGGGAAACATGAACCTGGCAGGCATCTGAGAAAGATTAAATGGGAAAATGCACATCTACATCAGTGACAGTTGTTACTTTTATGCAATAGGAGTCTAAGATGTGTACCCCTAGACTGTACCAGTGGCATTCCTGGATGCTCCTCACATCCTAACTAGGCCCAAGCTTAGGCTTCACATCCCAACTTTCAAGGCCATAGGTACAGGGCACTACTGACTGAACTGTATCACTGGAGCCTTACTAACACATGCAGATAGGCATTGTTCAAATCTGCTGACGGCACAGAGGACCTGGCCTCAATCCTGGCTGTCATGCATGTGCACTTAACCTTGAGCTTCAGGGTCCCCAACAAGTGGCAGGAGAGTAATGATGACAGTTGGGCAGCAGATAATTACTGAGCCATATAATCCTGGCAGCCAGCCAGTGTATCTGGAGAAGCTGAAAGTTCACAACCCACCTCTCTGGCCATTACATGACAGAAAACAGATACTGTACTTCTAGCTCACACAATAAACACATAATGCTGTGTTTAAGTCCGTTGGCAGCTTGGTCAGGTAAGTTGCACAGTAGCATGTGTGCTGCGCAGTGGCAGCAGTGACAGACTGGCTAGTCTCAGGCCTAGGTTATGATGAGGACAAGTGTAAGGAGCTGGGCCTCTAAACAGAGGGAAGAGGAACAAAGGAGGCTTAGAAGGACCCCAACTCCAGGAGATACCAGCAACCCTGCCTGTGGGCCTGGCCAGCCCAGTTCCAGCTCACATAGTCTCTGGAAACCAAACTAGCACAGGGACAGCAAACTACCCCTGTGATCCTGTAGCTGTCCTCTGCTGCATAAAGCAAAGGCACTCTATTGGTATATTAACAGCAATTTAATTGCTGTTCCAAAGGGCACCATTTCCAGATTTGTCCAAGGCACCTCATAAGTTAGAAAGAAAGTACCTTTTAATTGAATTCCCCCACCCCCACTCCCAGTATTATAGATTGAACCCAGAGACTACTGAGCTACATCTCCAAAACTTTTTTGTTTTGAGACAGGATCTCTGGCGAAGTAGTTCAAGCTGACCTCAAAATTAAAAAAAAAAAAAAAAAATGTATTTAGTACAGGGTCTACAGGGACTCACTACACAGATCAGACTCATAGTGATCCTACCTGTTTTTAATTCTCCCAAGCACTGGGATTACAGGTATGGGTTACCATGCCCAGTTGCAATTGCTGTCTCAAGCCCTGGGGGCCCAGCTGGCTGGAATGCTGGGGATTGAATCCCTGTCCCTGTGTTGACCTCAAACTTCTAATATTCCTGATTCACTCTCCCAAGCAGCTGGGGATCATGCCTGGCTTGAATCTCATTATTATTATTATATTATTATTATTATTATTATTATTATTTTTGTCTTTTTGAGACAGGGTCTCACTATGCAGTTCAGGCTGGCCTTAAGCTCACTTTGTAGCTCAAGCTGGTCTCGAACTCACAACAATCCTCCTGCCTCAGCCTCCCTAGTGCTGGGATTACAGGTCTGCGCCACCACGCCCGGCTCTTCAAATCTCATTATTATTATTATTTTTTGCATCTCCTCACTCTTGAAGTGGTCAGAGGAGGTCAAAAAAATAATTTATCTCCCCAGGAAAAGGGAGGTCAGGAGTCCCTGGTGGGGTTGGCTGTGGCTCTTCATCCCACAGGCTTCAGGAGCCCAGAGGGGCATGGGATTGGAGCAAGATGACTATTCAGTAACTTGGGGCCATGTTTGTGATTAACATGGGCATGATGGCAATGAGGGTACTCAGAATTCTTGGTGGTAAGCTGCATTCTGGATCGAGCAGTTTCTGCTGGCCCATTCTCTGCTTCCCTTTTCCCAACCATCTGTCAGTCAGGCCACATTGTGTCTCTGACAAGTCCAGACCATGGCAGGAACATGAGCCTTCACTGGACACAGTCAAAGATGGAAAGGAACACAGTGAGCTCGAACAAAGCCATCTCCTTCTCTTTGCACCATGGGCTCCCCGCAGCCTTTGTATTCACAATGAGATGGGTGAGTGTGGGTGGTGTTTGTAGCCTTTCTGGGCACCAGTCCTCCTGCCAGGCTGTGCTTGCTCCTCCTTTCCCTTCACACAGGCCTCTAGATACAAAGCTGGGGTGCAATCCAGGAGCTTTGAATTTTTTGAAGAACAGGGTTACATAAATTGGTCTGTTATCTTTTTTTCCTGGATGATGAGGGACAAGCACTAAGCATTACTACTTTGAAAAATACTAAGGGGCCAGGGAGATAGCTCAGTAGAATAAGCACTTCCCTGGCAAGTGCAAGGGCCTGAGTTCAATCTCCGGTTCTGGGGGAAAAAAAAAAAAAAAAAAGAAAAATACTTGGGCCGGCTAGATAGCTCAGTGGATTAAAGCACCTGTTTAGGCAGACACAGGGGCCAGGGGTTCACCCCTGAGGTGTGTTGAGACACTGACTGAGACTGGGTGTGGTGGTGTATGCCTATACCCCCAGCTTGTGGGAGGCTCCAAACAGGAGGATGACTATGAGTCCCATTGGTATAGTGAGACCCTGTAGACCCCGTACTAAATACATTAAAAAAAAAAAATAAATAAAAAATAAAAAAAAATACTGCACTGAGCTGCAGGGTGAACTGCATTAAGGTAAATTTTGTTCCTTTCTGGTCTTTCTTCCCCAAGCTAAAGACAAAAGTGATCAGCTAAGAGTGAGAGAGGACATGTATAAAAAGCTGCAGCTGAATCTCACAGAAGCACAGTTCTATAGCACCACACCCAGTTTTTTTTTTCTTTTCTCTTTTTGGCCGAACCCAACAGGGGATTGAACTCAGATCCTTGTGCTTGCCAGGGAAGAGCTTATTCCATTGAGCCATCTCCCCAGCCCCAAAGTTCTAGTCCTTCTTTAACACTCACATCCAAATGGCAAATCACCAAGCTGTTTGCCTATCTCAGGAATAATTAAATCAAATTAATCTCAAGAGAAGAGTGTTACATTCAAAGGCCCATTAATCTTCATGTCTTGTAAGTAAGTATGTATGCTAAGCAGTCCTGGACAAAAGCAAAACATTTTGAAGATATGAATTCTTTACATCTACAGTATTATGATGCATTTCTTAGTAATGACTTTGTAATGTAAAAAAAAAAATTCCACAAAGCACATTCTTCATAAACATGTACCTACAATCTCAGCCATACTGAGCTTTAAAAACATGCCTGAGTAAATATCTTCACTTATTTTTGCAGTGCAGAGGGCTGAAACATATAGGCAGCACTGTCCTCATCAAGCTTCAGCCCAGCCAGCTTCACTTGTAAGGCCCGACATAAGCCAAGTGATAACTTCCCACTGTGCAGGGGTCCTTTGCTTTGGTCTCCCAGAGGTAAGCTTTTGGTTATTAGCCATTCAAGAGAAGGTCATCCCAGCCGGGCGTGGTGGTGCATGCCCGTAATCCCAGCACTAGGGAGGCTAAGGCAGGAGGATTGTTGTGAGTTCGAGACCAGCCTGAGCTACAAAGTGAGCTTAAGGCCAGCCTGAACTGCATATGAGACCCTGTCTCAAAAAGACAAAAAAAAAAAAAAGAGAATAAGTCATCCTAGCTGTGTATCCTGGTGGGGAGGAGGGAAACCAACCTTTCCTTTATTCTTTTTTTTTCCTTTTGAAGGGTAAAACATTTTATTTGAGAAAATTTTTACCGCACATTTTTTTTTTAGTCACAAAAGAAAGCAAAAAATATTGTTCTCCCCCCATCCTAAAAATAAATAAGGGCAAAGTTTTGTTTTTTTTTTTAAAGTCAGGACACTTAGAAGTTTAGCACCAGCATCCAAAATGAACCAAAAAGCAAAAAAAAAAAAAAAAAAAAAAAAAAAAAAAAAAAAAAAAAAAAAAAAAAAAAAAAAAAAAAAAAAAAAAAAAAAAAAAAAAAAAAAAAAAAAAATTTACTATATAACAATTTCAGCTATCTTTGGTTGGGGTTCTCCCCATGCAGTAGTAATTTTTCTTCTTTCAATTACCAAAACAAGTGCCCGGCTAGCTCAGTCAGTAGAGCATGGGACTCTCAATTACCAAAACAGTAAAAACCAGGGGGGGAAAAAATTAGAAGCCCAGTGGTAGCTGAAACTGGCAAGGATGCTCTGCTATCTAAAGCAGTGTGCTTCTCAAAACTCACGGTAAAATAACAACTCCCCCCACAACAAACAAACAAATGAACGAACAAACCTCTCAAGGTTCCTCCTGCCCTCATGTGGTACCGACTTTGACATTTCAGCACTCTTACCTAACAGCTGCCCTGAAAGACAGCTGGCAAGGACTCCTACTTCTTGGATGAGCAAAGTCAGAGTGAGATCTGCTCTGGTCCCACAGACACCAGTTTAGAGTCTGAACTGAGTGCTCCTGGCCCCCATCAGTGTCACCCAGAGGGTCCAATCTCCTAAATGTGCCACTGATTTGTCAAAACCACTTGGCTCTGTTAGAACAATGCTATCAACTCTTCTTAAAAATAAGTGCACAGGGTTTGGAAACCTTATCAGGGAAGCTTTCAAAGGCAGTGCTATTTGTGGCAAAGAAATATTAGTTCCAGAAGATCTTAAAAAGATAAAAACAGGAGCCTGCCTATTCCAACTGGGTTCATCATCATAGTCTATTGAATGCATCTGTCAGGAACATCAGGTTCAGAAATCAAAGCCTACAAATTATGGGAATTTCTAGAAACCAAAGAGGGTCCACTCTCATCTAACTATTGGGCAAGGACAGGACAGAGAAAGTGCTCCTTAATACCAGTGTTTAGTTTTCTTTCAATTATTTTTATATTGAGAGAAAGGTAAAAAAGTTATAAGACGCATAGGCAGACAGTAAATAAAGCCAAGGTAAAAACTGTTTGTAGGGGTCAGGGAAATGGCTCAGTAGAATAAGCACTTGCCTGGCAAGTGCAAGGGAGTTCAATTCCCGGTTCTGAAAAAAACAAAACTGTATGCAATGTGACACACAGATCTGGAAACTACAGAGAAGGTGGGAGCTCCTCACTGTTTCATTCTAGGGAGACCAAACAGGGAGAAAAGTATTCAGCTAAACCTGGCTCTCCTGGATTTATTATTATTATTATTATTATTTTTTTTTAAATCTGTTTACATTGGTTAAAAAATCTATGTATTCATGCCAGTAAGTACATACAGGTATAAATAAAGGGTGAAAGCTCCTCCAGTCTCAAGCCTTAGAAGTTCACATCCTTCCAGAAAAAGTCAGCAGGTATCAAGCAGAGCTGTCCGTTACACCTGCGCAGAAAGGCAGGAGGCTCACACACCATGCACTCATCTGGCCTGCTTGCTTCAACAGGGTATTTTCTTGGAGAAATTTCCTTATCTGCACTTACAGGGGGGTCTACCTTATCTTCTTTAAGTAGGATATGCAAAATTTGATTGGTGACTGTCACTGGGTAATTCTCAGTTTGTCTGACATTCCATTCCTATCTTTTGATAAAGTATGACACAGCTAACAATACTGTGAGAAAGGTAATAGCTAAGATGATTATACAAAGCACTGTGCTGAAATCAAATGCTGATTACATGAGAAACCAGAAGAAAAAAAAAATTCAAAGCACTGACAGTGGAAACTACTTTATCATCAAGGGTATCTGACAGGCAGGGGCAGATCTGGCCATGCTGTGCCCCAATTGCTACCCCAAGGGACAACAAACTGTCAAAACCATAAAACATGATAAGGCTCTCGATGCAGTACCCCGTCTGAGCTGGAGAGAGCACTGCAGCAGAGTAGTTCCCTGGGTGGGGGCGGGCCCCAGCGCCTGTTGCAGGGCCAGGGCTCTTTCCCTTTTTTTTTGCTGCAGCCTGCAAGCAGCCATTTTTCTAGTATGTGGGACATGGGGAGAATGACAGGATTTACTTTTAGTTTCTGGAATCAGGACTCACAAGACACTCAAATATGGCCATATTGGAGGAGAAAGAGGATGAGAAGGAAGACAACAAAAAGAGAAAGGCAGACTGTTTCCAAAGGAGGCAATGCACAGGAGCCACAGCTTACTCACTGTCCTGTATCAGTGACTCCCCTCTTGTGGAGCTCTAGTTTTCTCTCTACCTTTTTATCCCCTGCCCTTTCAGTTCTTTTGAGCAAGGGCATGTCATCCAGGCTGGCCTTGAACTTTAAATCCTATTTCAGCCTTCCTAGTATTGTGATTATAGACATGTGCCACGCACCCAGATATGGAGCTGTTTTCTTTTTAATAAAAATCCAAATCTGTATCCTTTTTAAACTTTCCCCCACCCACCTTCTCCCGGGCCTGAGTGTGGCGGCATGCGCCTGTAATCCCAGCACTTGGGAGGCTGAAAACAGGAGAATCACTATGAGTCTTTTCTGTGTAGTGAAACCCCATAGACCCTGTACTAAACACATAAAAAATTCAGATTAGGAGATTTGAACTGTCAGTAGCTCAATGTGTGATTTAGATCAGGTTGTGTAACATACATAAATATCAAGTTTCCTCATCAGTAAAATGGGGGATTGGAATAAACAAGACTTAAAGATTCTTTTCAGCTCCTGAATTCTAGAGATTTTTGTGATATGACTAGAATCAACCAGCAATGAATGTAGATCCTAAATTCCCTGACAGTCCAGGTATATGGACATTGGTTGTTGTATTTGGAAGGGTACTACTCTAATTCTGAATAGATTTTTGGGGTCTATCTTCTTTCACCCTCATTCATGGTTCTTGCCACTGTACTACATCCTTATGGTAAACATAAGAAAGTTGGAGTGAAGCCCAAGGCTTGGGACAAGACGGTGGGCAACTCCTGTATTAGTCCCTAAAGACACCTTTAAAACTCTTGGTTCTATATTAGAAACTGTGTAATTAGATAATAACAACAACAAAAAAAAAATGCCCATTTCTAAATAGTCCCCTCTAGCTCTTAGTACTTTATTCCAATTTGTTATTTAAAAAAGTTGAACGAAGTTGGGCGTGGTGGCACATGCCTGTAATCCCAGCACTAGGGAGGCTGAGGCAGGAGGATTGTTGTGAGTTCGAGACCAGCCTGAGCTCAAAATGAGCTTAAGGCCAGCCTGAACTGCATAGTGAGACCTTATCTCAAAAAGACAAAAAAAAAAAAAAAAAGTTGAACGAAGTGTGGCTTCTTATAGACAAATATGGCTCTTTTTCCTGGGCAGTGTAATGTGATCTGAATGGCATTTAAAAGATTTGAGGGAGAACCAAAGGATTTCTAAATCAGACTGGAGCATTTGGTTCTGGTATGCTTCTAGAGGTATCTGTATCCTTGTATAATAGTCTTTTCCTGTTTTTCAGTAATTCAAAATATTATTTAAAAGTAGTTTTCCCTTTCTTCCTGGACTTTGCATAAGTTTGTTTTTTTTTTTTTTTTGCAGAACCGGGGATTGAACTCTGGACCTTGCGCTTGCTAGGGAGGCACTTATCCTACTGAGCCATCTTCCCGGCCCCTGCACAAGTTTTTGAAGACCAAGAAATCTAATTCTGTGATAGTAAGCTTGAATAAAATAATAAAAGAGTACCAGAGTAGACAGCCTGTGGTTTCCAAGTTTGACTCCACTATATTCTGACATCTCAAAAGTCCCCTTTTACTTCCTGTTCCTCTAAAGGACATGACCTGCCTTTTTCAGTAGCTGGGTGTAGATCATTTGAAGGCATCCGAGGTAGTGCTAAAAGCCTGGACAGTATCAGTGGCTGTGGCAAAAAAAGTTTCTCCTCACCTTCCCAGGCCCCCTCACCAGCTCATACCACCTTGGCACTTGAGTACCTTTGTTTTTTATTTTAGGGAAGGGTCTACAGGGTGTATAGGGTCTCACTACTAGATCGGACTTGTAGCGATCTGCCTGTTTACAACCTCCCAAGAGAGGGATCACAGGCTACAACCTCCCAAGAGCTGGGTTTACAGGCGTGTGCCACCATGCCCAGTCTCAATTGCCATCTCAGGGTGCCCCAGAGGCAGGGCTGGCACGGTAGGGCCAGGATTGAATCCCCGCCCCTGTGCCTGCTTGCAGGAGCTTTAATCCGCTGAGCTATTTGGCAAGCCCTTGAGCACCTTTCCTGCACATCTGCACACAGTAAGTGACCCCCTCCACCAAAGGGGGACTATGCTTCCTAAAGGCAGTCAACTGAGCAGGGCTGGTGAGGCAGAGCCTTCCTTGACCTCACACCTATCACCTCCACAAAGGTGCATGCCACCTGCTACACCTGGACACATGTATGCATGTTCTGCCAGCACAGCTCTGCCTCAGCAGCCTCATGTCCCCTCATCACACAGAGGCACATAGGTAAAACGTGCACTCACATCATGGTACTGCTATTTGGAGGCTGGCTGAGATAAGACGAGTCAACACAAACGTAGTAGTCAATTAAGGGTTATCTGATCAGAGCTGCACTCTGTCCACAAGGTCTCACCTGACACTAGAGTGTAGTCTCCTTGTGAAGAAACCTGTCCTCATGAGGGATGTGCTACTGTAGGTTCCCACAGAAACAATCCCCCTTCTCTTACCCTCCTGTAGATGGAACCCTGGGGTGACATGGTAAAGAGTGTCTATCCTGCCTACAGAGCGTTCTACCAGATGGCCTTCGCTGAGGGGACAGATGCATTGCCATCCTGGCCCACTGCAGGGCTCTACAGTCAGGACAATTTTTTTTTTTTTTTTGTCTTTTTGAGACAGGGTCTCACTTTGCAGTTCAGGCTGACCTTAAGCTCACTTTGTAGCTCAGGCTGGTCTTGAACTCACAACAATCCTCCTGCCTCAGCCTCCCAAGTGCTGGTATTACAGGCCTGCGCCACCACGCCCGGCTAGTCAGGACAATTTTATGACCCATTCTACCCCCTTGCTCCTTACTTCTCAGTTACAAGCTGTAATCAGTAGTGTCAGGGTTCTGGCTGGATTGCTCCAGGCCCATCAATAATGCAGGAGCAGGATTGGGATGAATACAGAAGCCTATAGTAGAGGTTTCAAGGTTAAATGCAGCAAAGGAGAGCACTGCCTCAGGGGTGGGGAGTAGGGTTGGTGAGAACAGGAGGTGTGCGTGTGTGTGTGTAAGTATGTTTTGAATCTTTTTAAAATTTCTTTTTTTTTTTTGTGGTCAGCTCAGCACACTCTGGGGTTGTGGCTGGCATGGCATATGGCAGTAGGGACTGAACCGTGGTCCCTGTTTGCTTGCCTACGCAGGTGCTTTAGACTGCTGAACCATCTTGCTGGCCCGTTTTGAATCTTTAAAAAGAGGCCTGGCTGCTCTTTAAAGGCAACAAGTATGGTAAAGCATAACTTTTTGGTGTCCTAGTTCAGCAAGGTGCTGTACAGGCTTTTTTTCAGTTAACTGGAGGAGACACATGTCCCTGGCCATTGGACAGAAAGTACATTAGCACTAACTCCATGATGCTGGAGAGTTGCCAGTGTATGAAACTGAGTGGAGGAAACTACAGTGGCATCTTTCAAACATATTTCCAATGTTTCAAATGACTTCTCTCATAAAAAGCAAGGCCTGCTTGTTCAGCAGAACTTGCCTGCTGAAAAGCCACAGCCAAGACAAGCAGTGCAGACAGGCTGGGTCTGGCAGCCAAACCCCTCCTTGGGAGTGAGGAGGACTTTTATCACAGCTTCCTGTCTCTCCAGAAATCCTGTTTTCAACAAAGATTTTAAAAGCTCCCATTTCTGACATTCCTACATAGGACTTTGTTAAAAAAAAAAAAAAAAAAAAAAGCTCTAAACAAACCTGAATGATAAAAACAAAACAAACCAAACAAAAACCTGAATGATAGCAAATTATACTTGGAAGAGGCTTAGTTTATTTGAGGATTATGTGCTTGGATGATGGAGGAGTACACTGTGGACAAGGCTGACGGCCATGTGTAAATTCTTCAGTTGTTATAGCCACACTGCCTTCTAAGCAGGGAGGGATTTGGTGCTAAATCTCCTCCTGGTCCCTCCCATAGCAAAAATGAACTCCTTTACATACTAGGAAAGCAACAACTTCATTGGCTGATTTCACAAACCAGACATTTTAAAAACTGGTCCTAGCAACGCTCAGTGAATCAGAACGCATCCTTACTGATTAGTCACAAAGAGTCTCTGTGGGAAAAGGAAGCGGGTGGAAGCAGTCTTGAATCCTAATTACTAAAAGCTGTATTCATTCCCGTGGGGCTCTGACTTCTGGTCCACAATTTCTCACTGGCTGCATCCTGTCCTAAGCAGCACTGTGAATGGGGCTTGTGCAGGAAGACCAGCAAGCAAGCAGCAGCCGCTGCCTGGCCCCAGCCTGTGCACTCACTACAAAGCCACTCTTCACCTACAACCAGGGGAAAGTGCTCCTTTTCAGGTGGCAAAATAAGAGTTCTCAGGGAAACAGCAGAGACAGTAAGAGGGCAGAGATAAACAAACATACTTTTATGTTTTTCTTTTCTTGATTACATTCTTTTCTTTTCAAGTTCTCTTGAAATAAAAACAAATTCCTTTGCTTTAAAAGTTTAGACAGCCTGTTTTGATGAAAATAGGTGTGATGCTTTTTTTTTTTTTTTTTGTGGAACTAGGGATTGAACTCAGGCCCTTGCTTATACTTGCCAGGGAAGTGCTTATTCTACTGAGCCATCTCCCTCCCACCCCCTTTTTAAAGTACATGTAAGCATACCACCTCCTCTGATTCTCACTGAGCTTCCCCAAAAGCAATTCTTTTCTACCAGTTTCTTACTAAGTATCCTTGGAAACTGACTTCATGTGCATATTGGCAAACATATCCTCCTTGTCCCATTTAAAACCCACAGTTTAGCATATTATTCTCATGATCCTGTATCTTGCTTTTCCCACTTAATACATCTTGGAGTCGGCTTCATACTGACATTGTAACATCTACCTTTGAATCTCTCTTTGTCTCTTTCTCTCTCTCTGGGTAAACAGTCACACTCACCTATTTGTGTATTGTGTGTAGGCTAAAGACAAGTGAGTAGCTGGGGCAGACCACATGGTTTGGAAAACTATTCTCTTACCTTCTATAAAAGTTTGTTGACCCCTAGAACATGCCATGTTTTTATTTATTTTTTATTTTTTTGCAGTTCCGGGGATTGAACTCTGGATCTTTTGCTTGTCAGGCAGGCGCTTATCCTACTGAGCTATCTTTTTTTTTTTCGGTCTTTTTGAGACAGGGTCTCACTATGCAGTTCAGGCTGGCCTTAAGCTCACTTTGTAGCTCAGGCTGGTCTCGAACTCACAACAATCCTCCTGCCTCAGCCTCCTGAGTGCTGGGATTACAGGCATGCGCTACTACCACGCCCGGCTCATCATGATATTTCTAAGCATAAATGTATTTAACCTTTCCTTGTTGATGAATATCCAAGTGACAAATAGATATCCTAGTGAGGAAAAGACCAGGAACTAGTTAGGAAGAAACTGGTATAAAAAAGCCAAGCCTAAAGAAGGAACTTCAGAACAAGCTATATAATCTTCCAAAGCATCAGTTCCTCTTTTTAAAGGAAGCAAGAAGGCAACTGTAGGTCTTCTGATAAAGAGGAAATTCCCTTTTGCTGTACTGGAGCTACTCCCTGTGTTTGTGTTCTTCTAAAGTTAGGCAAGACTGCTTGAGGCGCACTGTGACCAAATTAGGAAACAAGCCGGCTGAGGTCTCTAAGCTGGTCACTGAACAGTCAGGACACTCAGGCATGCAGAGACAGTGATGATGAAGAGGAGACTCGCAATCCAAGAAGGAAATGCTATTTGCCTGAGAAATTAGCTTTAAAATCACACTTAATTCAAATTAACAATTGTGCTGCGAGTGGTGAAATTCACTTGCTGTTGCTGACAAAAAAACCCCCAACCCCCCCAAAAAACCAAAAAAACCCTGGGTTTCCAAGGCTTCCATGAGCATAGGACAGTGGGTCAAGCACAGTGAGACGGATCCTCTGGGCATCATCTTGAGACAGGGCTGGGCTTGAGAAAGGCCAGGGAAATGATATCAATCAGCTCAGAAGGATTGCTGCCTGCCCACTGCTTTACTGGCCAGACATGAAGGCTTCAAACTAGTAGTTCAGCTTTGAAACAGGGTCTAGTTACATGATACCAGAGCCACTCACTCCCACTCAGGCCCTTCTACTCTATGATCAGCTCTTTCAGGAATGACTTGTGAGCTAACTTCTGAATCCCAGCCAGAGTTCAGAATGTACCTTGGCCACCAGCATTATCTTGGTAAAACACCCAACCTTGAAGAGCCTTACTTTCAACCTAGATTTCCAGATTAGCAAGATTCTTGGGTGATACTGTTATTCCTTAGGAATGTGCTCAGTTCAGCTGCAGCATCTGCTATGAAATGAGACATGCAGCAAGAGTGACAATAAGTTTAAATGAAATGGCAAACCTCAGTTCTTTACAGAAAACCTTCATGGCTGAGGAGGCATAGAGGGCTCCGTGGGGCCACAGTCTAAGACCTGTGCCATGCCCTGGATGTATAGTCCCCTGGGATAGCATTCTCTTCCCAACTCCTTGCCAGTTTGTATCAGGTGAATGGGGCAGGAATTCTGCAGCTAATGCCTTGAAGTATCCTAAGGTCATCATAACTGCTAAGCATTCAATGTCTGACTACTTCTATATTAATTTTGAACATTTATTTATAATCATTAAAAGGATTCATGGGGGCTGGGGAGACTGCTCAGTGGAATAAGCGCTTCCCTGGCAAGCACAAGGGCCTGAGTTCAATCCCTGGTTCCACAAAAATAAATAAATAAATAAATAAATAAATAAATAAATAAAAGGATTCATGGGTTTTGCAGACAATATTACAAAGATTATATATGTTCCAGAAGACCCTGGAAGATGGGATTACAAGGCCATTAATTAAAAACTATGCTTCAGCCATGCCTAGTTACTGAGGAGACTGAGGCAGGAAAATTGAAAGTTTGACGCTAGTCTAGTCAACTTAGACTCTGCATCAAAATAAAATGAGGGGAGGGTGCTAGGCATTTAGCTCTGTGGTAGCAGAGTGCTTGCCTAGCAAGGTAGAGCCTTGGGTTTAATCCTTACCACTGCCAAAAAATAAAACCAAAGAAACTATTTGTTTGATAGGCTTTCTCTGGCTCACCTTTAACTGAGTCACATGGTACATTAATGTACAGGCTTGAAGACTTTTCCTGAACCCAAAGTCCATACGTAACCAAAAACTGGAAGCTCTTCAAGCTGCACAAACCTCACACTTAACCTGTGGCTTTTCTTTATCTGCACAGTGACAGGGTCTAGGCTGTATGATTTCCTGAGTGCCCCCTATAAACGTACCACCTACAATTCCAAACCAAGAGATACAGTGCAAGGTATGTAGACACACTCATACTTTCACCATGCAAAAGTAGACAGAATAGCAGCCAGGCCTGTTCTGAGCTCATACATCCCGGGCTGGCAGCGCTGCCCCTTGGTTTCCTCTTCCACTGCTATGCTGTCTGCTGAAGCCTGGACTGAGTGAGGCTGAAGCTACCACCAGAATGTCTTTCCCTGCCCATCTTCTGCTTTCTCCCATAGTGCAGACAGATATAGACAAGTCTTGTTGTCCTTTTATGGTAGAAAAATGAATTGCTTGCCCAGCAGTGGAGCCGAGAGAGATGACAGAACGGAAAGTTGTCATTTGTTGTGGTTTTGGCAGCCACAGCAGAGAGCATTCTCCCCTCAGCCACCCTTGGATGGATGGTAAATGCCAGGAATCTGCCAAGGGAGAGGACGACCCCGGCCAACTGCTCCCGATGCCCCCTCCCTTGCCTTGCCTGTAAGTGGACATGCTACCAGGAGGAATGTAGAGCCTCATTTTTGGGAATTCCCCTTCTTACTAGTTACCAAAAGGCCTTGTTTTGTGTGAAAGGCAGCAGAGATGTCTGTCCTAGATAACATAGGTCCATTCAGAGGGTGGCAAGGTATAAATCTCAGCTTTTCTGCATGAAGATATGAGATGAGGTTGGGCAGGGAGATAGCTCTACATGAGGGAGGGGACCAGGTTAGGAGGCCCAAAGGATCAGGAAAGCAGCCATCAACTGCAGAGAAATCCATCTGGAGCAAATACACTGGTGCCTATGGCTGTTGTGCTAACAAATAGTTTGTATGGCAGGGCCTTAATTGTTTGCATTTCTGTCAGGAGGCTCAGGGAAAAACGCAGGCCTCCTGGCAGCTGTAGAAACATGTGGCAAAAGCAGAATTAGGCAATTCTGAGTGGCACATCTGATTTAGGGAAATTAAGTTTATCTGAGTGAGAGAAATTAAGCTTAGCCAACATGCTGTGGCTGGAAAACAAGCCTTTCTAAATGAGTGGGGGAAAACTTGTGATGGTTACAAGTTCTTTTCACATTTAAGGAACCCAAGGACTAAAAATATGCTGGCCTATGGAACTATAGCACAGCAGAGACTGCCAAATAATCTCCAGCTGTGCAGTGGTGCACACCTATAATCTCAGTATTTGGGAGATTGAGGCAGGAGGATTGCCATGAGTTTAGGGTCAGGGCCAGCCTGAACTACAAAGCGAGACCCTGTCTTTTTTTTTGCAGAACTGGAGACTGATAAATATACTATGTTAAGCTTTTTTTTTTTTTTTTTTTTTTTGAGGAACCAAGAATTTAACTCAGGCCCTTGCACTTGCCAGGGAAGTGCTTATTCCACTGAGCCATCTCCCCAGCCCAGACCCTGTCTTAAAAAAAGATTTAAATGTGCTAACTACACTGACAATAACTATCTGTTCTACAAGATTCTCCCTCCAAAATGCCATGTGAGCATATCATCTCTATATTACTGCTGTAGCTCTTGGGGGATCTTGGGAACCAACCTGGCCATCCTTGTTCTGCACTGTAAAATCCTGTATACTATGGAGTCTATTTATCCTCCTGCTACTTCCTTCTGCTCTGGTCACACTTGTCCACTGGCTCATGCCCTTCTCTGGCCCTGTAGTAACATTCTCTTTGTCTTCACCCATCAGCTCCCAGTAGGGTGCTGTCAGATCAAGCCCCAGCTCACTCACACAGTGACATCTTTGTCACACATATTCAAGTGACATTTTTCTCTTCTGATCCCCACAGCAGTCTGCATTTTAAAAAAATCATCTTCCCTTCTGGATGGGTCTACTGTGCTCCAGATGGTAAGTCAGGGCTAAGCTGTCCTCTATGCACTGCTTCAGGCATAGCCAGGCTACACACATGGCTAAATGAATGAATAAATTTCAGGGCAAAACAGGGAAGGCCTGTCCTTGGAGAAGCCAACACCAAAGGAGTATCAGATGACCATGCTCAAAGGAGAAGGAAAAGACTAGAGAGTAGAGAGGCAGGACCCATAAGAAGGTTCTTTCTTAAGAATCGGTTGCGCAGGTTTAGCAAAAAAAGAAAAAAAAAAAATTGGATGCAGAGACATACTGGGGCAGAGAGTGCTGGGCCAAGGTTATGAAGAAGTGAAATACTCACCTGCAGGACACATACGAGCTGGGCAGAGAGAGAGTTAGAGAGGATCACTGGCTTTGAGGATGAAAAGGTTTTCAGGGAGGCAAGAGAGCTTGGAGGTGAGAGGATTGTGGCAATAGGATGGGTTTTTAGTTGCAAAGTCTGACAGGAGGGGAGAAGGTAAAAGGACAAGCTGTAGTCAAACACAAAAGAAAAAGTTGTGATCTACTTTATTCACTCTGGGTTAGAACCTGGATCAGCTTCTCAGACACAGGGAGCTTTTGAAATTTAAAATGCTTTTTATATGAACCTCTGATGGGAAATAAAACTGAAAAAAAAGTGCTTTTATGAGGCCATAGGGATTTGATCTGAGAAACTCCCTTATTCTGTTTCTTTTTGAAAAGCAAATGCTAATCTCAGTTTTAAAATCTTCAGTTTTCTAGAAATCACAGACTATGGGTTGGAAGGACACTCAAAGGTTATCTTGTCTCTTCTGACCTTGAGGCTGGACAGCAGGCATGCAAACTGTCCAGGAGACAGGAGAGTCTGTTTTAGGCCATAGGGGGTTGGGGGGGGGGGGGAAGAAGGAGGGTTGCCACCCTTGGTGCAGGGTCCCAGGCTTCCATATAGGTATTTTAAATTTGCTTCCCCTACTCGAACAGAATCTTGTACAAACAGGAACTGTATACAACAAACTTTCCTTCTTCCAGGAAAAATAGCCCCTTACCTTTTTTTTGTATTTTAGGGAAGGGTCTACAGGATGTTTAGGGTCTCACTACTAGATCAGATTTGTAGTAATCTGCCTGTTTACAGCCTCCAAGAGCTGGGATCACAGGGGAGCACCACCACGCCCAGTGTCTAGTCCCTACTGCTATCTCAGTACACCCTGGGGGCAGGGCTGGCACTGTAATAGCTCCCTTACCTTCCCAAACAGCTGCTGATGTTTTCCTATTATAAATTCTCTCTCTCTCCCCCCTCCCTCCTTCCCCATACCAGGGATTGAACTCAGGACCTTGTGCTTGCCAGGCAAGCACTTATTTCACTGAGCTATCTCCCTGCCCCCCCTTTTCCTTTAAATAAGTAACCAAGCCTCACAACAGAATATTTGAGTAGATGCCTTTCCAGTTCCTAAAAGTATCATACCCTCAAGTTAGCAAAGCAAAACAAAAATGGCAACATAACAGACACCGGCTGGCGAGATACCTCAGTGGTCTAAAGAGCCTGCTTAGGCAAGCTTAGGCAAAACACAGGGACAGTGGTTCGATCTCCGGCATCACATGCCACGCCAGCCTGGCCCCCAGGGTGGGCTGAGCTGGCCACAAAACAGGGGGAGCAGGGAGATGGCTTAGTAGAATAAGTGCTTCCCTGGCAAGCTCAAGCGCCTGAGTTCAATCCCCGGTTCCGCTTAAAAAAAAAAAAAAAAAAAGATAATAGATACTGCTAAAGTCAGAAGATCTAGATCTCTTCATTATTATAGTTTTTTGAGACAGAGTTCACTATGTGGTTCAGACTGGCCCTGAATTTGCTATGTAGAATAGGCTGGCCTAGAACTCCCAGTGAAGATCCTCCTGCCTCAGCTACCAACCAGCATGCTGTGATTACAAGCATGCACCACCATACCTGACTTACTATTTTTTAAATCTTTTTTTTACAGGCTGGGGAGATGGCTCAGTGGAATAAGTGCTTCCCTGGCAAGCGCAAGGGTCTGAGTTCTATGCCCGGTTCTGTCAACAAAAAAAAAAAAAAAAAAAAAAAAAATCAGATCAGCTTAAATCTTTTTTTTTTTGGAACATGAAGCATACACAAAGGTAGAGAACACAAAGTATCTCATTCAGCTGGGCATGATGGTGCATGCCTGTAATTCCAGCACTTGGGAGGCTGAGAAAGAAAGACTGCTTTGAGTTTCAGGCCAGCCTGAACTGCATGGTGAAACACTGTCTCAAAAAACAGAAAAGCAAATAATAGAAAAAACCCTTGCACCCATCACTCACATTTCATAAGGATTAACTCAGAGCCAATGAAAATATATCTGTACCTGACATCCTTTCCTATCCCTATGCCTGCCTTCATATAATTTTGAAGTAAATCTCAGGCTGTTTTATTTAATAAACTTTTCAGTCTGTGTCTCCAAAAGACAAGAATTCTTAAAACACAGGATGCCAAAATCATACCTAGAAATACATAATAGCAATTCAAAGTCTCAGATCTGACTCCTGATGTCATCTGCTGTTAGGTAGCTTTGAGCAGAAAGGAGTATAAAATAGAAAGCCCCTAAGATGAAAAGTCCCATTAACAGGTCTCTGGACTTCAGACCATATTAATAGTGATGTCAAATTCCTAAGTCAGGGAATCAGATTTTTGGAGATCTTACCCAAGCTAAATTTTGGTGTTCTCCTCAGTCCTCACTTCTGCAGCCTAGATTCTGTTTCTAATCATTGCTCTAGTTGTTACCAAGGTTACTCTCTCAGCCTATCTTCTCAGGGGACATTAGCATGTGGTGCTGACAGAGCATACACAGTGCAACAGTTTCAAAAGACAGGCATATATACCCTGGCATCTTTGCCTGTTACAGTAGAGGTGACAAGCAGGATTTCCTTGCCTGGTGATCCATTCTTCTTGGAATGGTACAGTGCCCCTAACCCTCTTTTGTTTTCAGACTGGATTTCCATATGTAGTCCAGGTTGGCCTTGAACTTGCTATGTAGTCCAGGCTAATCTCAAGCCTGCAATCCTCCTGCTTCAGCCTCCCAAGTTCTAAGATTACAGCCAGGCATATGCCACTACAACCTAGCCTACCCATGTTGCTAACTGTGGGAAGAACATGTGAAGTCTGAGGACTACAGAGGGTACAGAGCCTTCCTCATACCTTTTCTCATGGTTAGGGAAAACACTAAGGAGGAAAAGGCTACTAAGCTACAAGTGGGAAAAAACCTTGAATTCAAAAAGTAAACACTAAGAATTCTACCCAGTGGCAGCTTTTTTTTTTTTTTCTCTTGTGGAACTGGGAATTGAACTCAGGCCCTTGCCCTTGCGAGGGAAGCACTTATTCCACTGAGCTATCTCCCCAGCCTCCAGTGGCAGCTTTGACTCAGGTCTTGCTCTCATTTTGCTCAATGGTCTCTCAACATTCCCCTTGGCCTCCCCACATTCCTCCGCCCTGACACAGACATCCACAGAGACACGGGATGTTTCCATGCTTGTGGCATTGCTATAGCAACAATTTCTCTTTTACCTGCAATGCTGGCAACCCTGCAGTGCTCTGTGCTGAGAATGCAAAGAAGGGACACGATGGCCCTGCACTTCAACACACACGCACAAGACTCCTGCATACAAGCGCATGTGCAGTCACACATAGTCCTTTCTCAAGGACATCACAATGAGATCACTAAAACAAGTAAGATGCTGATACCTGGTAACACAGTTAATGTAAAGACAGAAAGGAAGTAAATCCCATAGCAATTTTTGAGGGATTTTTAATGTTAGATTTTAGGACGGAATCAAAATATATCTCTTGGGACTGGGGAGATGATTCAGTGGAATAAACGCTTCCCTGGTAAGCGCAAGGACTTGAGTTCAATCCCTGGTTCCACCAAAACAACAACAACAACAACAACAACAACAAAAAAACTCTCCTTGTTGAAATCACAGTCATAGAAAAATGCCATTAAATTATTTTAGCAAAACAAGGCCAAAGAACTGGTACGTGGTCTCTAGAAAGAGCTGCTCAAAACTTATGATCTCAGTGGAAAGTACAAACAAAGTGAGGCTGTGCCAGTGATATTAACTTGTGGCCACAAAACCCATGAAAAATGCGTCAAAGTTTCTGTTAATTAAGTGAAAAACTGTTAAAAACCCATAATCTCTTTCCATAAGTACTGAAGTCAGTGTGCTTTAGTGGAGATCAAAAACAACAAGTATGTTCTGAAGACTGAAGGGGGGGAAGATAGGGGGGAAAGATAGAGGGGGAAAATCAGGGGTATCTTGGGACCACCTGTGCTGGACATGGTGGGCTGGCCAGGACTCCAGCTGAAGACTGGTGTCTCCCAGTGAATCAAGAGCCAGGACCATCAGGACAAACCATGCATTTTATCTCTGTTTTTGTGATGAATTCTGTGTTCTCTAGCAAATGGGCTGCCCTTTATTTCAAGGTCTTCCTACACTCTGCCCATGGTTCCCAGAGATTCCAATACATGTAGGCAAGGAAAAGAAATCACTGAGAAAGCCAAGAGAAGGGGGCATAGCAGGCTATGGGCAAGAGCCTGCAAACTCTGGTGACAGCAACAGAAAGCAATCCATGGACATCTTTCTCTAGGACACAGCTGTCCTCAGGGTAGCACAGGGCCCTTCTATAAAGCTGTATGTGGGATAAGGAAGAACTGTCACTTCATACAGAAAAAAAACATTAGCTTTAGAAAGCTACCCTCTTTGGGGCCAGGGACATGGTTCAGCAAAATAAGTGCTTCCCTGGCAAGCTCAAGGGCCTGAGTTCAATCCCTGGTTCCGCAAACAAACCAACCAACCAACCCAATAACTACTTTCTTTTAAGTTGCAATGCACTAGACAGCAAGTAAGAGATAAGTCATTTGAGAACTGGAAAGATGAAGTGTGATGGGTCACCTTTTGTTCCTCTGATTGGACAAATGTTAAAACTGCCCACTTCAGGAGACTTTCATGATCTTGTAGCAGCAGGTTTTATACAACTGGAAGAAGTTTCTCCTTTCCAGGAGCTCCTTTCGTCACCTACCTGTGCTTATCCCGCATTTGCAAATGTTGTTGCATCCTGGTCCACCCTGCTCATGTGGGCAGCCACTCTGTTGGGTCAAGGAACTCTGGGCCCTGCACTAAATGCTCTGCTTATGTGGTGCCATTTACTCTTCACAAAAGCTCTTTGAGGCAGGTAGAACCTCTTGTTTTACAGATGAAGGACATGTGTCTGGGGGGTAGTATTCAGTCCAGGTTCTCGGTTGTAGACAGGTGACTGCTACACTGCGATGGTTTTCACAGTCTCCCTGGTGGCCTCTCAGGCACCCAATACAGGGCTGGACACAGAGCAGCACACTGAGGATTGCTGCTCACCGAGTCTTCAAAGCAACTTACTAAAGAAGCCCACAGGAGAGCTGGAAGCAATGCTGACCAAGGAAAGAGGAAGCCCTTTTCATCTGAATGGCAGAAGAGGACTTGTGATTTACACCTTAACCACCTTACGCAGTTTCACTGGGCTGAGAATGCAGCATTAGAATATCCTCTGGAGGAAGAGGCAGAATAATGCTCATTTGTTGGGATCAGGGCCCCAGGGCAGGTATTGCTAGTTGCTGGGTCCCTTAGTATCCCTGCTCCTAACAGCTGAGCATGTCTAGGCAACCCTGGATCTGAGACTCTCTCACCTGGCACAGAGGCAGTAGCCTGCCCAGTGTCTTTTTAGGGGAAGAAATCAATATCTAATATCAAGGGTTAAAGTAGATGAAATGTAAAACAAGTATTTCTATAAGGGCAAGGGGAAACACAATTTTTGTTCATATTGGCATTTTAGTTTAACTTTTTTTTTTGTCTTTTTGAGACAGGGTCTCACTATGCAGTTCAGGCTGGCCTTAAGCTCACTTTGTAGCTCATGCTGGTCTTGAACTCACAACAATCCTCCTGCCTCAGCCTCCTGAGTGCTGGGATTACAGGCATGAGCCACCACACCTGGCTTAACAGACATATTTTTACATTTCCCTATTTTGGATATTTATCTCTTTTAAACAGTCACTGCAAACAACAGCAAGTATGGCATTTATTTAACTCTTAAAGGGAAGGCAGGGTGGGAAGAAAGGTGAGCAATATTTGCCTTTGGCTTTTTCTCCTCTTGGAAACAATCACACCCCTACTAGAGTGATCAGATTCTCTAGCCTGTGTTTTAGGAGCTACGATGTCACATGAAAAAAGTAAATATGCTTGTGTCACTAATCAAAACTATGCAGGATCAAGAAGCCATCACAGACACAGGCACAATGTTATTTACTACAGGGAATTTTATTTTATTTTGGCTTTTTTGAGACAAGGTCTCACTTTATAGCTTAGGCTGGCCTTGAACTCATTATGTACCCCAGGCTGACTTGCACTTGCAACAATCCTGCCTCAGCCTTGTGAGTGTTGGGATTATAAGCGTGACACTACCAGTAAAAACATGAGATGAAAATAAAGTGAATGCCTGAAAACTCCTTGCTATGATGCTAGCTCTGCTCAGAGTCTTGAAGGTGCTTCAGGGACAGCACAAGCCCCCACTCTGGTCTGTGTGGGGCAAGAAGGCTTTCCTTTGTGTTTCCAGTGCCACCACCTGCCACTGATTGAAGCTGAGTCCAGTGTCCACTTGTATGGGCACTACCACTGGCCAGACCTGGAAACTCTTCAGGAGGAACCTTTCCCTGTGATGAGTACAGAGCAAAGGCAGGCCACATTCCACACTGAGGAAACTTGCTCTACCCTCCTCCTTTCCTGACCTGCACTATTCAACATGAATATCTACTCCAAGAAACAAACCCTTATCGGTAGGGTTGAAAATCTGTCACACAGATACTTGGTTCTTGTCAATGTTACTTCTTGAATACAGGTCCTCCCTGATAGCAGGAACAAGAGGACCAATCTCCATTCATCTCCAGAAAATACCAAGGGCTGGCGCAGCCCCAGAGTCAGCTGACTGGCTGGGCCCATCGGAGAGCAGCTAGTAAACGCCAATGGCCCCATCACAGCTGGAGTTGCCCTGGCACTGACAGCTGGTCCAGGCTCATTTGCATTCTCCTCACTCAGCCACTCAGCTACTGCAAGCGGCTGCAGATGACTGTTTTCTAGTAACAAACCAGTTCATTGCAGATGTGAATTCTGCTTATATTTTACTGCTATAAAGTTAACAACAATGAACACTACAGTGTTAGGGTGCTGGAAAAGGTTAGAAAAAGATAAGTAAGACAGAGAGCTACTGGTGGGAAAGGCAAAAAGAACAAATACAAATGACCTTGGGGAAAAAACAGTGGCTATACAGACAATGTTCACAGATGTTCTTTCTAGTAATTCTGATTAAATGCTCACTACCTGATGGGCTCTCTTAAGACTTGCTTTTTGAGTATTCCTAAACCTTTACTTCAAGACCCCAGGGCCAGGGCAATAGCTCAGTGCATAGGTGCCTTCCTGGCGAGCCCAAGGTCCCGAGTTTGATTCCTGGTACAAAAGAAGGATCCCGGCTAACTTTTTACAAAGCTGTACTGATGTACTGCTGAGTTTATAAAGCAAATTTATGGCTCTAAGAAGGTGAAAATTCAACAAGAAAATGTCTGCCTCTAAGATAAATATTCCACTGCCATCACTTTCAACTCTGCCTCAAAAACTCTCAGATCTATCACTGTTTTGTACTATGCCAAATACATCCAACTCATTCCTAAAAGCAGCACATGGAAGATAAACTGATGATTGCTTTATCTGAGAACATACTGGAAGCCAGGACCTAGATGATGCATTTCATCATATCAATGAAACAGAGCACTGCTCCTTTTCATCAGAGATGCAGCATCTACTTCTCAGGGATTTCAGGCATCAAGTCCTCCTCCAGATAATGCATTAATATAAACACCTCATTTCATAGTGACAAGTTACTGGAAATTCAATGAGTTTAGATTACTGGCAAAGACTGCAATGAGAAAGAAGATGCCCTTTGTCTCAGGCCAAAATTAGCTTACATCTTATTTCTTAAACATGTAGAATCTTCCAGGATTAACTATAGTTTAGCTATCTTGCTGAAGTAAGGAATGTCACAAAGAGAACCTGTGTAAGTGAAAAGGAAAAACCAGACACTCTAACAACACTGCCATTTTTGATGCTAAATTCTGAATGCACGAAGTGCTTTGGCTTTAGCACTAATCCCAAAAGAATTCTATCAATTTTGTTTGCAAGCAGTTGTGCTGACACAGGCACTTTGGAAACCACCCAAGAGGGGAGTGTGCTTTCTTCATGGAGCATCAGTGCCACCTAGTGTCGATATATTCCATAGCCCACACAGAAAGGCAGCACACAGATCTTTCTTTCCCTAACAGCAGAATGGAAGCTTAGAAGTGACCACCATTGAAATGAATGCTATTATCTGCAGGTCAAAGGCAAGTTCTGAAGCCCAGGGTCCTGTACTGGATAATATCTATAATATACTCCTCATCATCAACACTACTAGAAGGGCCTAAGAAGCTATAAATAAGTAGAAGGACACATGGAACTCAGGAAAAACAATCCTTTATGTCTACATAACAATTTCCCTGCTAGACTCTTGTTCTGTCTTCTCCTTTTACTGCTTTTTACTTCAGACCTAAGTCCACCTTCAACCTTTGCTACTCCATACCCTGAACCTCTATTCACTTAGCAAATACTCACTGAGTCTTCCTATTATGTGCTGCACATTGGGAAAATACATAGACTGGATAGTTTCACCCAAAAACGTCAACACCCCTAAAACAAAATTAATTTTACTTCTCCTTGAAATCCTTTTCTATTTGTCTTTCTGGTTCTGTGAAAAGCAACATCTATCTGTATGGCAGCTCAAAGCAGCAGAGCCATCTGGCCCTTGTTTCACTCACATGCAGCCTGTTACTCCTCTGCTCCTCTCTTTTTCCAGCCCCCAAACCAGTTCCATTCACCAAGACGTACATTCGTCAGGATGTGTCAGGAACATTTCTTGTTCATAGTGCATGCATATCTTGGCAAGGGGAGCAGAAAGTGGAATTAAGAAAAAGTGATAAAAACATAAAATCTACCCCACTGACAAAATTTTAATAATAAATTATTGCTATCTATAAACAAAATGTTTGCAATTTTTTATCAGCTTGTCTGAAACTAGCCCATACAGCAACTCTCCATTGCCCTCCTGCTGCCCCCTTTCAGTTTCTCCATTTGACTTTAGACATGACATGAGTGGAAAGCAGGCAGTATCTGTCCTTCTGTGACTCCTAACTTCACTCAGTGTAATATATTCAGAGTTCATCTGTGTTGTTCCACTGACAGGGTTTCCTTCATTTCTAATGCCAAATAATATCCAATTATATATAAGCACTACATTGTTATCCACTCAACTGTGGACCTACTGCTTCCGTATCATGGCTACTGTGAAGTGCAGTGATGAGCAAAGCATACCCTCTGAGATCTCAGAGGACTTCATCCTTCTCTTGGGTTGCCTATTTGCTGACTGTTCCCTTTGCTCACAGCTTTTTAGTTTGATAAAGTCCCACCTGTCTATATTTGGTTTTGGTGTCATATCCAAGAAATCAGGGCCAAGACCAACACTATGAAACTTAGCCCAAAGTTTTCATCTAAGAACTTCAGGGTTTCAGGTCTAATGTTCAAGATTTTAGTCTGCTTGAGTTGATTGTTATAGAAAGTGTGACAAAGGGTCTAATTTCATTTTTTGTGGCAGGTGCACATCCAGCTTTTCCAGCACTATTTCCTACAGAAACTGTCTCCTCACTTTGTACTGTGGGAGCTCTGGCTACTTCTCAGGGTGTGGACTAATCACTGAGTTCTCTATTATGCCCCATCTTAGTATATGTTTTTATGAAAAATACCATACTGCTTTTGATTACTATAATTTTTCCCCCCTGTATTTTAGGGAAGGGTCTACAGGGTGTTCAGGGTCTCACTACTAGATCAGACTCATAGTGATTTACAACCTCCTAAGTGCTGGGATTATAGGTGTGTGCCATCACCATTCCTGGACTCCCTCAATGGCTCAGTGTGCCTGAGGGTGGAACCGGTGCTGCATTTGGTGCCAGGGATTGAACCCTGGTCCCTGTGTTAGCCTAAGCAGGCACTTAATCTGCTGAGCTATCTTTCCAGCCTTGATGCTATTATAAATCTGACTCAATTTCCTTCCTGGATTGTTTGTTGTTACTATATAAAAATATGGCTGACTTCTGATCCACTGGTTTTGTATCTTCCCCCTTTGTTGAGTTTATTTCTATTTTATGCTTTTTTTTTTTTTAACTTTTCCCTTCCATTCTCCAATCCCACAACTCTTTCCTTATAAACAATTACTTCCTGTTTCCCAATACTATTATATATTCTGACTCGTATCTATACTTCCAGTTTCTCACACCAAACAGACAATGGATAAAACACATATGTGCCTGATTTACTTCACTTAAGTGTATGGTTTCAAGGTCCATCCATTTACCTATAAATGTTTCAAGCATAGATTTAAAAAGGTTGTCTACGGCCATACCACCCTGAACGCGCCCGATCTCGTCTGATCTCGGAAGCTAAGCAGGGTCGGGCCTGGTTAGTACTTGGATGGGGGGGAGATTTAAAAAGGTGGTGCTAATCCACTAGTATGAAGCCCTAAGAAGGGCCACATACTCCACTTAGGATATTCCTGGTACATAGACTGAGACAGGGGATCAACAAATTGACTGACAGAGGCAGTCACATCTGGGGCAGAGAAATAATTTTCACCCCAGTGGGACACTTAGTCATGTGTGGCTATGCAAACCAAGCAGAC